>VSME01343716.1:0-18066 GCA_008750935.1 Microcebus tavaratra
GACGCCCCAGACCTGCAAAGGGTCATCGCCAAGATAAAGACGGATTCCACGGCCCGCGGGTGTGTGTCTCTGTCTGCGACCCCGTGCTCCTCACCCGGGGGCTCCCGTGGGGGCCTGCTCTCTGGCACCCCCCGTCATGACCCGCCCCGCGGAGACCCACACCCAGGGGCCCCTGGGGACCCTCCGCCAGGGTCGCCTCCCTGCTGCTCGGAGCCCAAGGCCCCCACCGGGGCGGTGACCCGTTCGCTGGGGCCTCACTGATCGTTGGCTGAGTCTCAGGGACCCACCAGCCCAAGCCCCGCCCTCCCGCAGTCGGGGTCCGCACGGGGCCTCCCACCACTGCCCGGGGAGGTCCTCCCGGCTGGGGTGGAGACAGGTCCCTGGGGAGCTTCTGGGCAGGGGTGACTTGCCGTGGCCCATGGGGCGTGGCGTGCAGCGTTGGGGCCCAAACCAGGGCGTCCCATGGCCTCCAGGTCCAAGTCCCCGTCCCGCCACCCCCGTTCGCAGCCCAGCCCTGCCGCAGAGAGGGCGTTATGGGGGCCCTGCCAGGGTCTTCCCGTGCAGTGGCAGCCCCGTTTTGGGGGGTGCTGGAGAGGCCACCGTCAGACTCCAGCTGTCCCCTGTTCAGGGACTGGCCTCTGTGCCCAGCGCTTTCGGGTCACGTCCCAGCGGCTCTGAGGCAGGTCACTGGCGCTGGGTGCCAGGGAGGAGGAGGTGGAGCCGGGACGGGGGCATGTGTAGCTCCTGCCCCCTAGCTCGGGCCACCTCTGCTGCCGCTGAGGACACGTAGCCGGGTTGTGGGGCGAGGGGACACATCGCAAGAGAAGGGGGGCACCCTCCTGCCGCCCCTCCTTTCATGCAGGAAACACTAAGTGAGCACCTACTGAGTGCCAGCCCCTGCCGGGCACTAGGCATCCCCAGTCTCTGCGTGACAGCTCACAGGTGCCCCTGCCCTTGGACGAAGGAGGCCCAAAGTCAGGGACCCGGTGAATCCCGACCTCGGGGACCGTGGGAGCCCACGATGGCTCCCTGGCCGAGCTGCGGCACCCCGAGGTCAGACCCGGCCTCCCCTGGGACCCGGTTGCCCCCTTTGCACTCGGTCCTCTGTCCCCCTCTGGCCTGGGGGACAGAGTCGCTGAGGACACAGCCGGGGTGGCCTGGCCCCAGGCCCCACTCCTGCCCCTCTGGCTCCGGGCCTGCACACCCCGGCCCGCCTGACTGGCCCCAGCTGCCTGGGCCATCGCGGTTTGCGGGGACTGGGGGCTTTCCCAGGCTGTGGGACTAGTGCGGCCAGGCCTCCCCCATGGGAGGGGCACCTCTGCGCCTGGTGTGGGGACCCTCGGGGCTCACTCCAGTGAAGGGCATACAGCTGGTGCTCGGACATTGCTGCGACAGTCCAGCACCTGCTCCCAGTTGATCTTCCCATCCAGACAGAGCGGGGTCTCTGGCCGGGCTGGATGCGGCCCACCAGTCCCCCGAGCTGGGAGGGGACTCCAGACAGACCTCACCCACCCCCACTCAGCTGACCCCGCCCAAGCACGGCCAGACAGAAACTTCCAACCAAGGTCACGCTGACCTCCTGACCTAAAGCCCCGCCTTCCCTCTGGCCTCAGTTTCCCCGCCAGCACCTGAAGGGGTCTAGTGGTTCTAGGGGGAAATCGAAGGGTGGAGACTGGAAGGGCCCAGAGTGGCCGGGCCCCTCTGATCCTCCGGTCGGGGCCCCCTTGGCCCTGCTCCTGCACTTCTAATCCGGCGTCTAAGCTGACACAGCGTCTGGAGCTGCGGCCGGTCCGCTAAGTCGCCCAGCGCCGCGCCCGCGCCCCTGTGGCCTCTTTACCCCCGAGGGCCAGTCGGCTAGCTGGGGCCGAGACCAGAGGCGCTTCACAGTGGGGAGCCCTTAGGGAGGTTACCTCCCCCACCCACCGAGCCCCCCGGCCGCCCACCCTGCTCACCCGGCGGAGGACACAGGGACCCAGGAGCCTCAGGAGCTCCAGCCACCCCCCCTCACCCGGCTTGGCCCTGAGCCCCCTGCCCCCTGACCTCGGCCCTCCCTGCGGGGCCGGTGGAAGCCCTCCATGGCTCCCGGGCCCAGCTGCCACACCCTGCGGTCAGACCCGGCCTCCCCTGGGACCCGGTTGCCCCCTTTGGACTCGGTCCTCCGTCCCCCTCTGGCCGGGTCCCCCTCGCTCTGCTGGTATCCCCTCCCTCCTGGCCTCAACCCTCCCCCGTGCCCCCCGCCGGCCGCCGTAGTGCCATCTCCTCTTGACTTCGGGGAACCCCCCTGCCTGAGCCCGCTCAGGCTCCTTGGATGGAGGTGGGGGGATGCCAGTCTCAGGGGTCTCCCAGGAACCTGCCGGGCCTCTCTGGCCACCGCCCCGGAAGCAACCCCACCGTTCCCCTGTCCCGGCAATGGACCTAGGTGCCTCCCACCCTCCTCTGTCATCTGACCCACCGACTGTGTCCTCCCTCCACACCCTCCCATGGCTCCCCAGTGCCCTCTCCTTCCTACCCAGTCGTGTCCAGAATCTGCAGCCCTGGCCCCACCTGCCGTCCTAACCGCCTTCCTTAAAGCAGCACCTTGCGCCCCACGAGCCCCTTCCCTGCCCTGCTGGGTCTCTCACGGGACCGCCTGAAGCATTTTCATGTAGTTGAAAGTCAGCCCGTGACTATTTTCTTCCCTGCTGCTGTCGGCAATACCTGGCACACAGTAAGTGCTCAATAAATGTTTATTGTATGACTAGTGAATGAATAGCGAACTTCTACTCATACCTCAAGACCCAGCTAAAATGCCCCTTACCCCTTGCCCTGGTCAGTGTCCAGAGGAGCCACCTGGAGTTGCCCTCACCTCTGGGGACCTCACCTACCCAACCCCTCTGACCCCCGAGAGTCGAGTCTTAAGGACTGTTTTTGGCCCCGGCTGGTCGCAGTGGACACTGGCCAAGTGCTCGCTGTGTGCGACGCTGTGGGCTTTTGTCACTGAGAACCCGTGAGATCCCCCTGGAGGAGGCCCTGTCACCATTTGACAGCCAGGGAAACTGAGGCCCAGAGAGAGGGAGGCCCTGGTATCCCACTGCCGGGGGTGGCGGAGCCGGGCCTGGAGCCCGTCCTCCCTGGGCAGCTCAGGACACCCAGCCCCGAGCGGGAGGGGCCCGGGTAATCGCCCGAGCTAATCCTGCCCTGCCCTGCCCGACCCGGCGCGGCCGGCCGCTGGGGCTGAGCCCGTGGACGGCCGCCGAGGGGCTGGGCGGGCAGAGCCGCCAGTGCGGGGCGGGGGCACCTGTGGGGCGTCCTGGGCGGGAGTCCTTGGCACCCCGTAGAGACAGACGGGCGGACGGGCAGCACAGGGGCAAAGCGGGCGGCGGGCGAGGCCGGCCCCACCAGGGCAGCTGCCATGTTCCTGAGCCCGGGAGAGGGGCCGGCGGCAGAGGGCGGGGCGCTGGCGCCCGGCGAGGACGCCCCCAAGAAGCAGCACCGGCGGAACCGCACCACCTTCACCACCTACCAGCTGCACCAGCTGGAGCGGGCCTTCGAGGCCTCGCACTACCCCGACGTGTACAGCCGCGAGGAGCTGGCGGCCAAGGTGCACCTGCCCGAGGTGCGCGTGCAGGTGAGGGCCCATCTGGGAGGGGGGTGGGGTCAGAGGTGGACCCTCAGGTGGGTGAGCAGAAGAGAAACCGGGAAGGCTTCCCGGAGTGGGGGGGTGTGGGAGCTGAGGCTTTGACGCCGGCGTACGAGTTTGCCAGCTGGGGGGCGTTTCCTTTGAGCGGGTGTGAGGTGGGGACAGGAGGCAGAGAATGGAGTGAGTAACAGCCTGTGAAGGCCTTGAATGCCAAGCTCAGCGGCTCAGGCCTCAGGCTGACTGCCTAGGGAGATGGGGGCAGGGGCGCACGATGGGTTGGCTCAGACGGAGGCGGGACCCCCGAGACTGGGAGGCCCAGGGGCGGCTCCACACCGAGCTCACAGCACCCTCCGGCCCCTCTCAGGTGTGGTTCCAGAACCGCCGGGCCAAGTGGCGCCGCCAGGAGCGTCTGGAGTCAGGCTCCGGGGCCGTGGCAGCCCCGAGGCTCCCTGAGGCCCCGGCGCTGCCGTTCGCTCGGCCCCCGGCCGTGCCACTGCCCCTGGAGCCCTGGCTGGGCCCCGCGCCCCCGGCCGTGCCAGGCCTGCCCCGCCTGCTGGGCCCCGGCCCCGGGCTGCAGGCGCCCTTTGGGGCCCACGCCTTCGGTGCCCCCTTTCCGGACAGCTTCGCGCTGGAGGAGGCGTCCCTGCGGCTGCTGGCCAAGGAGCACGCGCAGGCTCTGGACAGGGCCTGGCCGCCTACCTGAGCCTCGCGCCGCCCACTGACCACCACGCCCGGCCAAGGGCCTGCTCCGCGCCCTGGTGACAGCCAGGCCTCAGTCCGGGCGGAGGTCACGGGCGGCCCGCGGTCAGGCCGGCCCGAAGCTGGTTCCGCCTGGCGGTCGGTGCAGGTCCCACTGCCCGCTGCCGCCCCCGCAGCAGAGCCACGCCCCCAGCGCCTCCCTCTCCCCAGGAAGTGACAAGTGACAGCAGTAGCCCCTCTCCCTGCACGCCACCCCCAGGCGGCCGTGGCAGCCCGCTCTGCAGGGCACAACTCGGGGCCCAGAGACGGGATCCAGTTCCCTGAGGCTGCACAGCCGGCAGCGGGCCGGGCAGCAGGCAGCGAGGCTGCCGCAGGGCACGTGCCGCCCGCCCTCCTTACCCACAGGCCCCTCACCGCTCCAGCCCGTGCGGGCCGGCCCAGCGTTGTCGGCTCCGTCAACCCAGCGCTTGTAAGTCGCGGGGGCTGCTGCGGGCATAGGACCCGAGTGCGGGGACAGGGCGGCGGGGCCGGGCGACGCCGGGGTACCCAACCCTGTGCCTGGGCGGCACGTCACACACGAGCCTGGGGGCCCCCCGTCCCGTGCACACTGTGCCAGCCAGGCCGGCCCCGCCACCCGCATCCCCCACACCAGGCCCTGGGAACGTGGCAGTGGAAGAACCAAGAAGGGCAGACGGGGAGTGTGGCAGGACCTGGCAGTTTTATTAGGGTGGACAGGGAGTCCTCGAGAAGATGGCATCAGAGCAGAGACCTGGAGGCGGTGAGGGAGGAATGTTCCAGGCAGAGGCACGACCTGTGCAAAGGCCCTGGGGCAGGACGGCACCTGGCATGTGGGAGGCACAGCAAGGAGGCCCGTGTGGCTGGAGCAGAGGGAGGGGAGACAGGGAGGAGGGAGGGGACGGGTGGAGGTGCAGTGGCCTTTACCACTGGTTTTTGCCCTGAGGGCGGGGAGCCGTGGGAGGGTGGCCGCGGGGCAGCACGGCCCTTGGGGGACGGCGGGGAGGGCAGGTGCGCGGTAATCCTCGCCACGGCGTCCCTCTAAGAGGATGAGCTTCCCAGGCAGGACAGCATTAGCCTCCCCGTCTGGGCGACACTGAATGTCACCTGGGTTCTCGGCGCCCACGAAGATGCTTTCCCGATCCGGCGGCCGCGGCATCGAGAGGCTGGGCTGGGACTGCCTGCCCTCGCGGCGTGGAGTCGGCTGGGCAGGGTCAGGAAGTCCAGGACGCAGGCAGCAGGGCCCACCTGCCCCAGGCCCGACGTCAGACCCAGGGGTGCCCAGGGTCACCACAACAGGTCTTTGTTGGCCTCCACGGCCCTGGTCCCGCCTGGCTGGGGACACCCTGCAGAAACCTCACGTCCGTTTTCTCCAGGAAACCAGGAGGCCCTCGGTGGCCAGGCTGGGGTCCGCTGCGCCCCACTGGGCCCTCCCTCGGGCCCGCCCCGGTCCCGTCCGCTACAACCTCCTGTTCTTGCTCAGCCGGTTGTGGCGCCAGATGTTTTGCTTCCGCAGCAGCCGCCAGTACTCGCGCGTCTCGGGGTCCAGCTCCTCCAGCTTCTTGGGGGGACCCAGGTTCATCTCGAACAGCCTGTCGGGTGCGGGCAGGAATCAGGGCGGCGCGCGACCCCCCAGGGCTCCCCGTGGCAGCAGGGCTGGGCCGAGTCCCGCTCAGAGGCCGAGTGGTCTCAGGGCCATCCCTCCTGGTCCCCGGGTCCCGGCCCTGGAACGAGGAGCCACCGCCCCGGTGGTGCTGGTGTCTCCTCTGAGGTGGGCACGCGCCAGGCCTTGTCCCGCCTCCCAGCCCCTGTTCACACTGGGCCCGCCCACTCCTCAGCCCTCCCGAGCTCCCATGTCTTGCTCTTGGGGCCCAGGGAGGGGCGGCAAAATCCTCCCAACAGCCCGCCAGGCCCTGCACAACCTGCCCCGTCCCCTCCCTGCCCTCGCCTCCTCCCTCTCTCCCCCTCCTCCATCTGCTGCAGCCACACGGGCCTCCTCGCTGTGCCTCCCACACACCAGGCACAGCCGCCCCAGGGCCTTTGCACTGGCTGTGCCCTCTCTTTGAAGCCCCTTCCAGCCACTGCATCTCCTCCCCAGGGAAGCCGCCCCACCCCCCAAGTGAAACTTCAGACTTGACCAGCCAAGCCGCCCCACCCTGCCACCCACTCTCCTGCCCCTCTTCCCGGGATTGTCACCGCCCTATCTGCCTGTTATCCGTTCACTGTCTCCCCAGCTAGCTCCAGGAGGGCGGGGATCTTTGCCTGTTTTGTGCCCTTCTGTATCCCCAAAGCCTAGACAGGCCCTGGCATACAGTCAGCACTCAATAAATGTTTGTAAAAAGGGAAAAAAAGGCATCTTTTTAGGCACTTCAATGCGTTCTGATCTCACGAATTGCCCACAACCCTCTGAAGGAGGGAAGGTCCCATCTCCCTCACTGTCGCTTTGGACAACTGAGGCAGAGTGGTGACACCCCGTGCCCTGAAGCCAGGACCGGGTGGATGTCACCCTCTGGAGTGGTGATCTGCCCCGACTAGGTGTCCTCGGCCTCCGCGTGGGCGGAGGAGGGGACAACGCTTGGTCCAGGACGACGCGGCCCGGCCCACTCACCACTCGGGGTACTCAGCGTCTGGCTTCAGGGCCACGTCCTGGCCCTCCTTGTAGATGTTGACGCCCATGGCGTACGTGGTCAGCCGCACGGGGTCTGTGCACACGTCGGGGTCCTTCAGGGCCTCGCTGGCCACGCCGCCTTTGCCCCCTTTGCCCCCCTTCACGACTGGGGGGAGCGGGAGAGAGTCGTTTCAGCCCAGCTCCACCCTGGGAAGGCCACCCTGCCCGCCCCGCCCGCCCCGGACTCTGGCCGGACTCTCGGACGCAGCTTTAGATAACACCGATGTCAAAGTGATCACGTCTTGCTTTTACTTTATTTTTTTTTGACTAGCCACTATTATAACGAGAACCCCTTTTAGATTATATTTTGGTTGCATGTGTTTGTCTTATGGATAAAGTCTCCGATGGGCCGTCTTTAAGGCCTAACGGTTGCCAATTTTCTCCTTCCGACAAAGGAGATCAGGCAGGGTTGTATCCAGCAAAACTTTAGTCGCCTTGTTTGGGTCTTGCTTGAGTGGCTAAGACTTAGCTGGGCCCCTATAACTTTGAATTTCTTGACATGACTTGTCCAAAGTCGCACCATGATTTGGAAGCAGAAACTGCTTTGGAATCCAAGTTGATGACCTGCCCCCTCCCCACCCTCCCATCCCTAACAGTGAAACGCATTTGCTCTACGGAACCCACAATTTCGTCATTGGCCGCGTGGCGCCTGCGCATTGGATCCAATCGCTACGATAACCCTCACACTGCGCCTGCGCGTAGAGCAGCTCTACGCTTGCGCATGAGTTCTAGACCTCACCTCCGCAAACAGCGCCTGCGCACTACCAACGCCCCAGTGTACCCACCGTCCCCATCTTGGTTCCTCTTAACCCAGCTCACCCGGTTTCTTGGCATAATCCCGGATCAAGAGTCTCCCAGGACCAGCGGGATCTAGAAGCGCCCGGGCCCCGCAACTGGCCCATATCCGGGTAGCCCTGAAGAGGCGCCTCGCCGCCATGACGTAGTCCCTGCTGCTTGCGCGTGCACGTTTCCGGGATACGTCAGCGGCCAAGGGCGTGCTTGGGAGTTGTAGGCCCCAAAGGTTTCTGGGAAATGTAGTCTCCTCAGTGGGCATCTATTTACCGTTTCTTTAGACTTTTGTAGACATATCAGTTACTGTACGAGGGCGTTCAAAGGCTATTTCATTGCCTTCTTGCCCTTCTTGAGTTACATAACGCTTACTTAAATTATCACACTTTTTGTGTTCCTGATTCTATCCAATGAGCAATTCTTGAAAGCCTAAAAGAAAAACTCACAATTATTAGACTCCTAATATATCTAGCCCTGTTGCTAAATCTTTAACCTGTCTGATCCATTAGTCCTCACAACTGGGGGGAAGGGACTATCTTATCCCCAGGTAACAAGTGAGGGAACCGAGGCTCAGGGAGGTAAAGATTCCGGGCGGATCCCAAATCCTCCGGACGCGCCGTTGTCTTCCTCACAGTAAGCCAAACCGGAAGTCCGTCTTCAACAGGGTCCCCACGTTGCTTCCGGTGCCCTAAAGTCCAGCAGAGACCACTTCTCCCTGTTTAATATTTCCAGCCCCCTTCTTCCCATCCGCCATCTCTTGGAATCATGACCACAGCCATAGGAGACAGACAGTGATTATTAACCCTATTTCGCAGTAGAGGAAACAGGCCCAGGGGCCAGCCCGGGCTCACACGCTGCGTGCAGGGAGGACCGGGATTCGAACCCTTAAGTGGGATACACCGGATGGCGGAGCTCGGCCAGAAGAACTACATTTCCCAGCAGGCCTCGCGAGGCGGCGCATGCCCGGTGGGCCAGGGCACTGCGCGGATAGTTGAGCCGGCGCCCCGGCAAAGAATCCGCGAGCGGCGGCTGCAGGGAGCGCGGCCGTGCTATGCCGGGGCTGCCCCAGGGGCTCGGGGTCCTGGTGGCCGCGCGGGGCTGAGGCGGCCGCGATGTGGGACGTAAGTGCCCCGGTCGGGCAGGGCGGGGTCTGGGGCTGGCGCCTGAGGTCGGGGGTCCGCTTGCGGGCTGGGGTCGGAGTTCAGGCTGAGTCTGAAGTCGGGGGTCTGAGTCTGCGTCGATCTTGGCGAGACCTTGAGGGTTTGGAGACTGGGGTCTGCTTCGTGGCGTCTTAGACCTCTGGTTTTAAGTCTGGGGTCCTCGGTCTCAAGTCTTGGGGGTGGGGTCCTGAGTTACTAGGTTTGGGGGTCACGGGTCTGGGGTCTTGACTCCGCGGGCTCGGGGACCTGCCTCTGACGGGTCTGTAGGGTCAGGGTGTGAGCAGGTCCGTGTCTGCAGCCTGGGTTCCACGTCGCAGGAGAGGAGGACTTGGAATAACCAGGGCTGGAGGGAACGGAGTCCACGAGTTGGGAGAGGAGAGGTCTGAGGGTGACAAGTTCCTCAGTTTCCTCATCTGCAAAGTGGGGATCCTAACTTCCTTGCAGGGTACAGCAGGGATTAAATTATGTGTTCTGTAGCAACAGTGGCCAGCTAGAGCCTGGCACCAGGTCGGCACCCAGGAAGCCTCAACTTCGGATTTCTGTCTTTCAGCCACAGGCGAAGATGCTAGCCTGAGCCCCGGGGTCCAGCCATGGAATTCCTGACGACGCCCCGGTCCACTTCAGGGCCTCCAGCCATGGACTTGGAGGAGCCCAGGGACACTCTTGTGCCCTCTGAGGACCTCACCTGTGACAGCCCATGGGATCCAGTGCCAGGAGGCCCCAGCAGCCTGAGTCAGATGGAACTTGATGGGTCCAGTATTCAGGACCTGGTTCAACAGTTTGAAGCTCTGCCAGGCGATCTGATGGGCCCGTCCCCAGACGGATCCCCCTGTCCCCTGCACATTGCCACCGGCCACGGCCTGGCCCCCCAGGACATCGCCGACGCCCATGGGCTCTTGTCTTCCGAGGTTGGCCGGGATGACCTACTGAGCCTTTTGCACTGTGAGGAATGCCCACCTTCCCAGCCTGGTCCCAAGGGACCTCCAGAGCCTGTCCCTCGCCTATTGCAGCCCCCTGAGGACCCAGATGGGGATCTCAATGCCCCGGAATGGGCGGAGGGAGCCTCTGCCGAGCGGAGGGACAGCAGTAGCTCAAGCAGCTCCCCGGAGCCCTGGCTGGAGACGGTGCCTCTGGTTGCACCTGAAGAGCCCTCTGCCACCGCCGGTGCCCAGGTATTGCCTGTCCCGCCCTCCAGGTGTCCTCCACTGCCTGGAACCAAGTAGGAGGACTCAGTCCTGCCCCTCCTCTGTCTTCTTCCAGAGCCCCAAGACCCTGGCTTCATACCCTGCCCTCCAGGAGGGTGAGTGTTCCACTCTGGCCCCAGGGACTTAGGGATTCCAAAACAGCCAGAATTGGGCTCCCCAAATCTGGGGGATGTTTGCCAGGAAGGATCAGGCTCTAGGGAGGCTCTGCGGGGGGCTTGAACAGATTCCAGGTGGCCAGGGAGAGGAGAGACAGTTCTGAGAATGTTGTAGTGTGAGGAGGGGGCGGTAGGGTCGCCTTGACCGTTTGTGGCGCTCAGATCTAGAGGAGGGGTTGGCAAGTCACCTTCTGTAGGCCACACCCAGCCTGCTGGCTGTGCTCATGGGTCTCCTGAGCTAAGGATGGCTTTTGCATTTTTTAGTGATTGGAAAACAAAATCAAAAGAAGAATAGCATATCCTGTTAACGTGAAAACGTTATCCAGTTCAAATTTCAGTGTTTGTAAATAAAGTTTTATTGAAACAGTCACACCTGTTCATTTTTGCATTGTCTATGGCTGCTTTCCTGTTATAGCAGCAGAGTTGAGTAGTTGTGTCAGGGACTTTGTGTCCCCAAAGCTGAGAACATTTACTGTGTGGCCCTTTACAGAAAATGTTTGCCAATCCCTGCCTCGAAGGCAGGGGAAGAGCCAGTTCTGGCCCTCTGGAATGTTCTAGAATTCCCCCAAAATGACTATAGGTCAAAGAGTAAGTTATATGATTGCAGGGGGAAGAGCTGGTGTGGACCTGTAGCTCTAAAAAGGTTCTAGAGTCATACATAGGCAGAGCTGTCTCACCCAGGATATTCCAGAGCTTGGCATTTTGCCTGTGGTTCCAGATTATTGGCACCTGAGCTGGTGGAAGTGTTCTGAATTGATGGACAGAGCTGTCTGGTTCCTGGAGAATTCTAGAACCATGGAGCAGGTAGAATTTATCTGCTGTTCTAGATCACGGGATGTTCTAGAACCCTAGACAGGGCTGTCTAGTTGTATTTAGACTGGAGAATTCTAGAACCATGGAGCAAATAGAATTTATCTGCTGTTCTAGACCCTGGGCAGAGCTGTCTAATTCTAGTGTACTCAGAAAGTTCTAGAGAGAACTACAATGGAAATATGATATGAGCCATGTGTGATTTAACATTTTCTAGTTATCTATATTTTTTAAAAGTCCTAAGAAGGGGGACTTAACTTTAATAATATATTTTAATTAATCCAGTATGTTTAAACTGTTATCCTTTTAACATATAATCACTATTTTTAAATTATGTTACTATTTTTGCCTATTCAATCTTCACAATTCCATGTATATTTTACGCTTGTGGCATATCTCAGTCTGGACCAGTTATATTCCAAGTGCACCAAGAGTCACATGTGCCTGGTGGCTGCCACAGTGGGTGGCACTGTTCTAGAACCCCAGAGTGAGCTGTCTATTCTTCCTGGAGGCTTAGGTCATGAAGGACGATGAGCAGAGCTGGCTGCAGTTTGAACTCACTTAAAGATGCCCAGATCCCAGGGCCATACCCATGCTTCTACACCAAAGAGCCATAGTTGCTGGTTGGAACATTCTAGAACGAACTGGCAGAGCTCTCTGGTTCTAGGTGGCTCGGGGAATCCCAGAGCCATGGGAGCAAAGCTTTACGTAGTTCTTGGCTGGCATGCTCAAGAAGCTCTAGAATCACGGAGTGAAGAAATCTGATTCTGGAGTGATAGAAGTGTCTAGAGCCCCTGACCAAGACCTGTCAGGGAGCTCTGGAATCGGGTCAGAGCCATCTGTGCTTCTGGACAGTGCAAGGGGCTTTAAACATGGAGACAGTCATTTCTTTCTACTCTGATTGGGCTGTTCCGTAGCCGAGGATAGAGCTGCCTGTTATCGCTAGGCTTTCTGGAGAGAATGCTAGAACAGCAGGCAGAGTTGGCTGGTTCTAGATTGATTGATGGGATTGACTGTAGTTCTAGTGTCTTGGGCTTTAGAAATTGGAATGGGACTATCTGGTTCTGGCCTGACCTTGAGATTCTAGAAACACGTGGTGCAGGTCTCTGGGTGCTAGAGCTGGTTTGGGTGCGGCCTTGGTTCTGAGCTCAGGGGGCTCCGAGTGCTGACTGCACGGCCTTGAGGGACGGGTAGGAGGCTCTGGACCTGTGAGGGCCGAGCCGCTTGGGTGGTTGTGGAACCTTGGGCTGAGCTTTGTGGCTCTAGAGCAGGTGTCCTCAAACTACGGCCCGAGGGCCACATGCGGCCCCCCGAGGACATTTATCGGCCCTCTGGGTGTTTTTGCCGCCGCTGCCTGTCCTGCTTAGCAGCCGACTGGTCCCGGGCCCACAGTGCGCATGTGTGGCGTGTGCGCCGCGCTCTCCAACGGTCTGAGGGACGGTGAACTGGCCCCTGTTTAAAAAGTTTGAGGACCCCTGCTCTAGAGTGTGCTGAGCAACATGATTGAACTCGCTGTCCTCAGACCATCTCGGGGAGCCCGGAGCCCCCGGGGGCGGGTTCCCGAGGGCTGAGCCTCTCCCTGCCGTTGCCCGCAGTCCCTGGTCCCTGTGACCACGAAGACCTCCTAGACGGTGTCCTATTTGGGGCCAAGTACTTGGGCTCCACCCAGCTGGTGTCGGAGCGCAACCCGCCGGCCAGCGCGCGCATGGCCCAGGCCCGGGAGGCGATGGACCGCGTCAAGGTGAGGCGGCCGGGCCGCGGCCGGGGCGGGGGCGGGCGGGGGCTGCAGACTGAGGCCACATCTTTGGTTGGGGGCCTCCACCTCCCACGCCGCCCCTGCAGGCCCCGGACGGGGAGACCCAGCCCATGACGGACGTAGACCTCTTTGTCTCCACCAAGAGGATCAAGGTGTTGACCGCGGACTCCCAGGTACGGCCGGGGACCTGGCCAGGGCAACGGGGGCTCAGGGCGGGCAGCGCACCCACCGGCCGCGTCTGCCGCGCAGGAGGCCATGATGGACCACGCGCTGCACACCATCTCCTACATCGCCGACATCGGCCGCGTGCTCGTGCTCATGGCGCGGCGCCGGCTGGCCCGGAGGCCGGGACCCCAGGACCGCAGCCGCCGCCTCTACAAGATGCTCTGCCACGTGTTCCACTCGGAGGATGTGAGCAGCGGCGCCTCCCCCAAGCCCCGCGGATGCCACCGTCACCCCAGCCAGCAGCTGCCCCTCAGCCCCCGGCCACGCCTGCAAAGCGTCCCGTCGGCCTCGAGCCTGGAGCCGACTCCCGTAACCCCCGCTCCTGGCTGTCCCCGTCGCCCGACCCACCCCAGGGCCACCGGCTGGGCCTCCCCCCGAGCTTTTCCTGCAGCCCGTGCCGCGGCAGCTGTGTCCACAAATCGTCCCACCACCGGGGACTGTCTCCCGTCCCCTCCCCTCTGGGTTCTGTGAGATCTCGGCCTGTCCCCACTCCCCTGAAAGCCCAGGAACTCGTCCCAGGCAGGCACAGAGGGCTGGGCCCCAGGATGTCGGGGGACTTGGGACACCCCAGGGACACGCTGCTCCCGCGCAGGCCCAGCTCATCGCCCAGGCCATCAGCCAGGCCTTCGCCGCGGCCTACAGCCAGTTCCTGCGGGACAGCGGCGTCGACCCCAGCCAGCTGGGCGCCCGCCCCAGCCCGGGCGCCACGGGCTCCGGCCACCCGCACAATGGGGACCTCGACCACTTCTGCAACAGCGACAACTGCAGGGAGGTGAGCCCGAGGTCGGCGCCCCCCCTCCCGCTGCTGCCCACGCAGCCTCTGAGCCCTGCCCCACCCCCCACCAGGTGCGCATAGAGAAGCGCCGCGGCGAGGGCCTGGGCGTGGCCCTGGTGGAGTCGGGCTGGGGGTCTCTGCTGCCCACGGCCGTGGTCGCCAACCTGCTGCATGGCGGCCCCGCCGAGCGCTCAGGTGCCCTCAGCATCGGGGACCGCGTCACCGCCATCAACGGGGCCAGCCTGGTGGGGCTGCCCCTGGCCGCCTGCCAGGCCGCTGTCCGCGTGAGTGCTTCCGGGTGGCCGGGCCCTCGAGCCGGGAAGGGGAACCAAGGCCGGGAGAGGAGAGGTCTCTTCCCAGCCAGTCTCTCTGGCCCGGTCCAGAGGGACAGCGGAGAACGTTAAGTCCTGTCCGCTGCTGTGTCCTTGGGGAAACTGAGGCCTGGAGAGGGGATGTCACTTACCCAGGGCACCTCTCTGGTGCCAGAGCCAGGCTTGGGATGCGGGTGGCCGGGCTCCGGGGCTGGGAGACTTTCCTCTTTGCCAAAGGGCAGCTGACATGTTTTTAACCCTTGTTGCCCAGATGGGGAAACCGAGGCCAGGAGACAGGGAGGGACCTGCCCTGGTCAGAGGGGCGGGGCTGACACAGCCCCACCGGTTGGCTCATTTTCAACCTAGAGACAGGCCCTGGGGGGTTAGAGGTCACACACTCTGACCCCGAGCCCTACTGGCTCCAGTCTATCACTAACCACATCTGGGGGGGCGGGGTCTCCCGGGATCCAGACCCTGAATCCAGGTCTCTGTCATGGGGGCCGGGCGGGGTGCAGAGGGGCGGTGCTGCCAGGTGTGTGGGCCCGCCCCCTCCCAGTGACGCGTCCCACAGGAGGCGAAGTCCCAGACGTCGGTGACACTCAGCATCGTCCACTGCCCGCCCGTCACCACCGCCATCGTCCGCCGGCCCCACGCTCGTGAGCAGCTGGGCTTCTGCGTGGAGGACGGCATAGTGAGCCGGGGACCGGGTGCAGGGATGCAGGGGCAAGGGGGCAGCCCCCGCGCGGCCCCCTGAGCACCCCTCCCGCCCTGCCCCCAGATCTGCAGCCTCCTCCGCGGCGGCATCGCCGAGCGCGGGGGCGTCCGCGTGGGTCACCGCATCATCGAGATCAACGGGCAGAGCGTGGTGGCCACGCCGCACGCGCGCATCGTGGAGCTGCTGGCCGAGGCCTACGGCGAGGTCGGGCGGCGGCGCTGGGCGGGGCCAGGCGGTGGTGAGGTCGGGGGCGGGGGCGCCCACCTGGGACCCCAGGCCGGCCCTGAGCCCTCCCCTCCTGTGCCGCCCCAGGTCCACATCAAGACCATGCCGGCCGCCACCTACCGCCTGCTCACGGGCCAGGAGCAGCCCGTGTACCTGTGACCAGCGCCCCTACCACCTGCTCACGGGCCAGGAGCAGCCCGTGTACCTGTGACCGGCGCCCCTACCACCCGCCCACCGGCCAGGAGCAGCCCGTGTACCTGTGACCGGCGCCCCCTACCGCCTGCTCACGGGCCAGGAGCAGCCCGTGTACCTGTGACCGGCGCCCCCTACCACCTGCTCACGGGCCAGGAGCAGCCCGTGTACCTGTGACCGGCGCCCCCTACCACCTGCTCATGGGCCAGGAGCAGCCCGTGTACCTGTGACCGGCGCCCCCGCCCACCACCGTGCCTTCGCCGGAGTCCCGCCTCGGCCGCCGGCCCCAGCGGATTCTTGGCCCTCACGTATTTCCTGATGTACAAAGTAAAAGCTTATCGAACATGCCAAGCCTCACATCGGTCTGTGGGGCTGAGAGAGGGTCAGAGGCTCGGCCCCCTGGTCCCTGCCTGGAAGCCGCTAGAAGCCTGTGATGCGAAAATACTCTTATTTATTAACGACCAGGTGGAGGGAGGCAGGTTGCGGGTTCTGTACGGGCAGCCAAGTCCCGGCTCCAGGAAGGATGAGGGAGGGCGGGCCAGTGGGCGGCCTGGGGCAGGGGTCACAGGTCAGTGGCCGGGCCCCAGTCGTAGCCATCTTCGTCGGAGGACTCCACTTCTCGGGCTCGTGTAAACTTTTTCTTCAGGGCTTCTCGCTCATAGGTCCTGGGGGTCAGGAAATAAGATGGGTGCTGTGATGGGGCGGATGTGAATTTGCCCACCGTTAAACAGAGACACAGCAAGTGTGGGCAGAGATGAGCAAATCTGGCCATTCATGGATAGGGCCTTGTTAACAAACTCCTATGCACCCTTCAAAGCCCCAGCTGCAATGTCCCTTCTTTCAAGAAGCCTTCCCAGCTCTCCCAGGGAGATGATTCCTACTCCCTGTCCCTAATGACACAGTGTAAAGTGGCTCTGTTAGGCTCTGTCGTGCCCACTAGCTAGGAGCACCTTGGAGGCATAGCTTGGTTCCAGATCTCTTCAGCCCCAAAGTCTGAGTCCCAGGGAAAGGGCTGAGGGCCCCCAACCTGGAGTACGGGGCTCTTACCGCATGCTGTCCTGTCGCCACTGACCCTTAGGGTGGCGGGCGCCCACCTTGAGAGAGAGGAGGTTCATAATTACCCCCAAAGCGTCTAAGCAGAGATCAGCGACCACCCCCAGCCCCCCTGCGCTCGCTGGGGCCGCGCTGCCCACAATGCTCGGGCTGCCCAGCAGCTCTGCGGGCCATCCCCACTTCTAAGAGAAACTGAGGCTGGGATAGGAAAAGGCCTTCGCCGAGGTCTCCCGGCCCGTCTCGCAGGGCAGAATTGCGCTGCCTGCGCTCCTCGGAGGGCTGCGGTCACAAGTTCACCTGCGTGGAGCCCAGAGTGGTGGCTGGCGGGGCGGGCTGCCGAGGACGGCTGGGCCCGTGGGGCGCTGACACCCAGGCTCGGGGCGGGGCGGCCGGAGGAAGGCCCGCGCCTTTGCACTCACGGGCGGGCGCAGACAGCCCCGCGCGGGCTAAGCCGAATCCACGTCCGTCACCGTTAACACGCCCACCGCGCCCGGCGGCCACACGCTGTTTTCACAGCCACCCTGCGACGTCACGGCTGTGCCATCCGCCCCCTGCCCTGGCTGAGGACACTGAGGCCCAGGTTAAGGCGTGTGTCTCGGCCCCCCAGACGCCTGCTGGCGCCGCCCCGCCCCCACCTGCCCCCACCTGCCCCGCACACCTGGGTGCCCCGAGCCGAGACTGTCCCATGATCCCTCGGGCTCTGGGGCTCGTCCGCCTGCACCGGCTCCGAGGACCGGGCCAGGGCTGGGGCGGGCGGCTCGTCCACGTCCGTGCAGGGCCCGCCCTCGCCGTCCGTGTAGACGCCGTCCGTGTAGCCCTCGCCGTCCGTGTAGACGCCGTCCGTGTAGCCCTCGCCGTCCGTGTCCTCGTTCTCGCTGTTGACCCGGCTGCCGCAGCTGAGGTCGGCGGCGCTGTCGGCCAGGCCGCGGAGGGGCAGGTCCAGGTTGTCGTCCGAGGGGGCGTCCAGCTGCGGGGGGCGCGGACCTGCGGTGAGACCCCACACCCGGCCGCGGCCCCCCAGACCAGACCCCAGCCTCCAATAGACCCCGCCCTCCGGCGCTGACCCTTGACCCCGGCACAAGTTCAGACGCGGACCTTGCTCCAAAGCCCGCCGCCACGCCTAAGCTGCAGCCCGGCCCTGGCTTGCAAGAGGCGACCCCATTCCCAAGATCGAGCTCCCCCATCACAGCCCCCCAAGTACCAGGCTGAGACCCCGACCGCAGGCCCGCTCTTGGCCCTGGCCACGACGCTGACCCGAGGCCAAGCCCCCACTCCAGACAGAGGCCCGGGCCCGGGCGGTGTCTGGTCCCCGCGTCCCCGCGTCCCCGCCCGCGCCGGCACCTGGTCTTCGGCCGTCCAGATGGGCCGGGTCTGCTGCTCGCGGATGGCGGCCTTGAGCTCCTGGTACCAGGCGTCGGTGGTGCCTCGCAGGGGGACGGTGGCTGCGGGTGGGGGGAGGGCGTGCGTGTGGCTCGGAGGCCCCGGCCCCGCCCACCCTCGGCCCCGGCCCCGCCCACCCTCGGCCCCGGCCCCGCTTGGCACCGCCCACCCCTCGGCCCCGCCCACCCCTCGCCCCCGGCCCCCTCGGCACCCCCCAGGCACCCGGCCCCGCCCACCCCTCGCCCCCGGCCCCCTCGGCACCCCCCAGGCACCCGGCCCCGCCCACCCCTCGGCCCCTGGCCCCGCCCACCCCT
>VSME01343717.1:0-15548 GCA_008750935.1 Microcebus tavaratra
TAGGCTGGGAGTTCTTCTGATGCTATTGATGTATTAACCATAAATTTCAACAATAGATTCCAGAGCTGATAATGCACCACTCACTTCTCTTCAAGTTTTAAGAAAGTATATATCCGTATTATAGCAAGAATCATTCTAAATGAGTGCTTCTTAACAGGGAACACTTTAGTCCTCTAGGGGCTATTTGGCAATGTCTGGGGACATTTGGGGCTGTCACAGCAATGTTCAGGTGGATGGGGTCGCTACTGGCATCTAGTGGGTAGAGGTCAGGGATGCTGCTAAACATCCTACTATGCACAAGACAGCTCCTCCCTGCTCCAAACAAAATATATCTGGTCCCAAATGTTAATAGTGCCAACGTTGAGAAATGCTGATCTCAACCAATGTACTTTATTTAAAGTCCTGGAACAAACAAAATCTAAATCAAATAGAAAGCATTTTGTATAATGTAGTGGTGCTTAGACAGAGGGTTTCACTGTGCATTTTCACTAACTTGGGGCACTTTTGAGAGAGGGTATCAAGAAACCTGTTCATGAAAAATGAATTTCCTCTTTAGAAACTACTCATATATTCTATCCAAGTGTGAAAGAACTTAAGATGGTTTTGATCAGAGTATAAACCTTGAAAATTGAATTTCAGTCAGGTGGAGAGGAAAGCCTAATAATATCTACTAGCAGTTCCCACATACAAGTACACTTTCAGAAACCATTTGTTCATTCATCTATTCAGTATTTATGTTTCACATTTCTACTTTGTGCTCAGCCACATCTTTTGGTGATAGAGATGATTAAGCTGAGACCTTTTCCCTCAACTAAGAGAGAATTGGGGTAAATAAGGGCACAGATGCTGGTTAGGTTATTGAACTAATCTCAAAAGCTTTTTAAACTTAAGATGAACCTGAAGTTTAAGGCAGGTGAATGAGGCTCAATCTAGCTTGTAGAGCCAAATATTAAGAATTTAAACGTGGGAATAGAAAATCATGCATATAAAGCATTTTTAAATATTGTCTATTGTATAAAGTCCCTAACTTTAGCCTTACAGCAACTCAGTTATAGCTATTATTAATCCATTTTACAAATGAGGAACATAAGACTTAATGATGTGAAGTTACGTTTACTTGTTCACAGAATTTGGGCAGCGTTATTGGAATTTGAACCCAGGCATAAGGACTTGAATTCTAGGGTCAGTGATTTGTCTACTACACCAGGGTCCAATGTGATCTCAGGAAAGAATTGCCTTTCTCAAAACTTGAACACCTACTCTAAGTGTAAGTGAGGACTCTGCAGAACAAGGGTTTGGCACTTGTGAGATGAAAGCAGAAGACAGGGACTTCTGGTTGTCTAAGGTTGAGGAGAACCCTGTCTACTCCCTGATGACAGAGTTTTTGTTCTCTCCATGCCTGCCTTAATATTTCCTTTCTAGTTTCTTCTTTCACCCATGGGTTATTTATAACTGTTTTTGAATTTCAAATTTTTATTTGTGATTTTTTTTTGTTTTATCTTTGATTATTAACTTCTAAATTGTATTGCTATCAAACAATGTGATCTGTATGATCGTATTCTTAAAAATTGATTGTGTATTGATGTTAAAATTAGTATACGACCAATTTTTATAAATATAACAGGCGTGGCTGAGAAGAATCTATAGGTCAAATTATTGGGTAGATATGTCCTTTATTGGATTATTTTAGTCTAGTTTGCCTAGCAATAATTAGGAGAAATGTGGTATAATCTACTATGTTAGGGATAAATTTCTCTAGTTCAATGGTATTTTTTTCTTTATGTATTGTGAGGAATAATATATACATTTTTAGAATTGTTATATGTTCTTAGTGAATTGAACATTTTGATCATTGGATAGTGTGGCAGCCATGAAAATGGGCCTCTTAGGTCTCTAGCTGCAGGGATCATAACTGATCTATCATCCTAACTACTGTGTTCTGAAATTATCACTGTGTCCACATGGAAACCACCCTTCTTTGAACTCAGTGATACAAAGACAGGTATATTCCTGAAAGACATGGTGCTCCTATTACAGATGCCATTGGCTCAAGGATTCCTCATCAGATTTGCCAAATTTTCTGAGAACTACATCATGCTCTAAGACTTTTCTACCCAACCTTTTTTCCTTGCTTCCTTCTTTTGTAGAGGCAAGACTATTACCCAAAAGGTCAAAAGTCACTTTATGAAAAAGACACCTGTACTCGAATGTTAATAGCAGCACAATTCACAATTTCAAAACTGTGGAAACAACCCACGTGCCCATTAATTCATGAGTGGATTGATAAAATGTGGTATATGTATACCATGGAGTACTACTCAGCTTTAAGAAACATGGTGATATGGCACCTCTTATATATTCCTGGATAGAGCTGGAACTCACTCTACTTATCTCAAGAATGGAAAAACAAGCACCACATGTACTCACCAGAAAATTGGTATTAAAAGATCAACACCTAAGTGGACATATAGGAATAACATTTACTGGGTGTCGGGCAGGTGGAGGGGGGAGGAGGGGATGGGTATATACAAACACAACGAGTAAGATGTGCAACATTTGGGGGATGGACACATTTGAAGCTCTTACTCGAGGGGGAAGGGAGCATGGGCAATATACATAACTTTAACACTTGTACCCCCAAAATATGCTAAAATAAAAAAAATGTATGGCTCTCTTAAGCTCCTCCACATTTCCTACAAATATTTTATTCATAAGGAAAAAGTTGGAGCTTCTCCCAGCTTCTCAAGATAGCACATTGATTCTAGAATTTTTGGATAGTGCACCCATATCAATAAATTTTGCTGATCCAATAATATATTCCTTCCAGCTTGATGTGACATCCTTATGATCCAAATTCATAAATATTCCTGAGATTTCTGTGGATATATATTAGCAATTTCTAAAAAATTTATTTTGATGTGTATGGTAGCTCCTCACAGGTCCCACTTTGTACCTGGTCCTCTAGTGCCTACCAGGAATTGAGTAGGAAAAACCAGAGGGGGGCGGGACTAAATCTTGAAGAGGCCCAAAATTCCACTGAAGGCCATTTTCTCAGGGGAGACTGATATAGTTTCTTTCAGCAGAGGAAGACTAAATTCCTCAACTGAGGAGGAAATGATATTTCTGCTGGCAAAGGAGGTACTGAAAAGAATTTCATTTTTGTTCAATGTCTTTTGCTTTATAGAAATTAACCCATATTTCCCTATTCTAACTTTACGGAACTCACTCATTCACAATCAATGCCAACTTTAATGTAAGAGACTCTCCAAGATTTTGATTCAATTTAAATTGTAATTAAGCTACCTGAAAGGGTTTCTTTTCTCCCAGAAATTTTATCTCTGTAGTCATAGGAGGTGAAGGACTCTTTCTTTCAGAGCATTCATAAAAGTTTTCTATTTCCATGGATGTTAAGGTGAAAGTTTAAATCTCAAAACTCAAAACTCCCTTTCTTTAAGTTCTTCAGGGCATTCAGGAGCAATAAGTGAACCTAAATATACTCCTTATGTTCACCAATATATTCCATAATATTAGCCATTTAAGCACTCAAAACTTTTCCTTCCATAGTCACTTGATTACAGCTACCAACAGGTAATAATTTAAATACATTTTTTGGTCACTGTGTGCCATAGATTTCCAATGTCTCATTTACCACTAGCAAGAGGATTATTAATTCTTTCTCATGTAATTGGCTAAGAAAACATATTTCAGATTCTCATCCTTAAAGTTCTGTTACCTGGAACCAATTATGCTAACAACTGTATCTGACAGGCTTCAATCAGGGAAGCAGAATCCCTAAGATTATTATGGAATCAGGGATTCATTGTAGAAAGTAATTACACCTTAAGCAATTGTGGGAAGGCACAGGGGAATTAAATTCTGGAAAGGATACTTAGAGGCTCAAAGAAAAATCACTGCTAGCCCTTGTAAAGCTTTATCATGTGTAGACAAGTCGGAGCTTATAGGGAGATCTGGGAAGCTAGGCACATGCAGCTGACGGTTTGAGACATGGGAGCGTGTGGACAAGTCTATGGAAGGCTGTTAACTCTACATTGGGTGGTGAGCTGGCAACACCATTAGTCAGCAGGGCTGGCATGGGCGATAAGCTATATGTGGCATACAGGAGAATAAGGAAAAGTTGGGATAATTGGCCCTTTGGCATCTGCCCCTACATCTAACCACAATTATATCAGGAAACAAGGTTACTGTTTCATATTTACCTCTCAAATCATGTGCAAATTTTTCTTTTGGCCAACTCTAACCTAGGACTATGGATTAGAGAAGAGATCCTGGGAATCATTTCTAGCTTAGCTAAGTAGACACCGTATAAAGTCCCTACACTAAAAAAAAGAATTGTTTACTGAAAGGATGTCATTGCTCCTGGACTTTATCATAAATGATAGCTATAGGGCCCTTTGTTGTTTTTTCCTTACTTTTAAAAAAAATAGACATTATTTTTTAGAACAGTTTTAGATTTACATAAAATTGAGAAGATGGTATAGAGTTCCCACACACTACACATCTAGTTTCCCCTGTTATTAACATCTTATATTAGCATGGTACATTTGTTATAATTAATGAACCAATATTAATACAGCTTTCTTAACTAGTATCCCACTGGGCTCAGTGGCTCACGCCTATAATCCTGGCACTCTGGGAGGTGGAGGAGGGCTGATCATTTGATCTCAGGAGTTTGAGACTAGCCTGAGCAAGAATGAGACTCGTCTCTACCAAAAATAGAAAAAATTAGCTGGGCATCGTGGCACATGACTGTAGTCCCAGCTACTTGAGAGGCTGAGGCAGAAGGATCGCTTGAGCCTAAGAGTTTGAGGTTGCTGTGTGCAAGGCTGATGCCATGGCATTTTAGCCAGGGCAACCAAGTGAGACTCTGTCTCAAACAAAACAAACAAACAAACAAACAAAAAGAACCACAACAAAACAAACAAACAAACTAGTATCCACACTTCATATTTTCTTAGTTTTACCTAATATCTTTTTTCTGTTCCAGGATCCAGTCCAAGATATCATATTAAATTTAGTCCAGGAGCAATGATTTAGCCTCCTTTGGGCTATGACAGCTCAGACTTGCTTTGTTTTTGATGATATTAACACTTTTAAGGAGTAGTGATCAGGTATACTGTAGGATGCCCCTCTATCATAATTGCTCTGATTTTTTCCCCTATGATTAGGCTGGAGTTACTGGTTCTTGAAAGGAAGATCACAGAAGTCAAGTGCCATTTCATTACATGATATCAAGAGTACTTGCTATAAACAGAGTTCACGACTATTGATGTTGACCTTGATCATCTGGCTGAAGTAAGATTTGTTAGGTTTCTCCACTATATAGTTACTCTTTTTTCTGCATTTACATATAGTGCTCTTTAGAAGGAAACCATTATACACAGCATATGCTTGAGGTGAGGTGTTAAGCTCCCTCTCCTTTAGGGCACATTTTCTATATAAATTATTTGCAATTCTTTTGCATGGGAAATTTGTCTGTTCTCAATTTATTTATTCAATAATTTATTTTTATCCATATAGATTCATAGATATTTATTTTATATTGGGGGTTATACAGGCATACCTCAGAGATATTGTGGGTTCTGTTTCAGACCACCACAATAAAGCAAATACGGTATTAAAGCAAGTCACACAAATGTTTTGGTTTCCCAGTACATATAAAAGATATATTTACACTATACTATACTAAGTGTATAATAGCTTGTATCTAAGAAAACAATGCATATATCTTCATTAAAAATAATTTATAGCTTATCCATCTATCCTGGGGTTTAAAAAATAATTTTACTGAAAATATCAATGATCATCTGAACCTTAGCAAGTTGCAATCTTTTTGCTAGTGGAGGGTGTTGACTTTGTGTTGATGGCTGTAGAGTATCAGGGTGATGGTTGCTGAAGATAGACAGCGGTTACAATTTCTTAAAATAAGACAACAATGAAGTTTGCAGCATTGATTGATTCTTCCTTTCCTGAAAGATTTCTCTGTAGCATGTACGCTACTATTTGATATCATTTTACACACAATTTCTTTCAAAATGGAGGCCAGTCCCCTCAAATCCTGCTGCTGCCTTACCAATTAAGTTTATGTAATATTCTCAATCCTTTGTTGCCATTTCAACAATGTTCACAAAATCTTCACCAGGAGTAGAGTACGCTTCAAGAAATCACCTTCTTTGCTCATTCATAGGAAGCATCTCCTCATCTGTTCAAGTTTTCTCTGAGATTGCAGTGATTCAGTCACATCTTTAGGATCCACTTCTAATTCTGGTTCTCTTACTATTTCTACCACCTCTGCAGTTACTTCCTCCACTAAAGGCTTGAGACCCTCACAGTCATATATAAAGGTTGGAATCAACTTCTTCCAGACTCCTGTTAATGTTGATATTTTGATCTTCTCCCATGAATCACAAATGTTCTTAATGGCATCTAGTATGATGAGTCCTTTCCAGATGGGTTTTAATTGACTTTGCTCAGATCCATCAGAGGAATTTGAAATATTGTACTGAATTACCAAAAAGTGACACACCTTACCCCTGTAAGAATGGCTTTCATTAGAAAGCCCCGAAACAATAGATGCTGGCATGGATGCAGAGAGAAAGGAACACTTATATACTGTGGGTGGGACTGCAAATTAGTACAACCCCTATGGAAGACAGTATGGAGATTCCTCAAAGAACTAAAAGTAGACCTACCATTCAATCCAGCAATCCCACTATTGGCTATCTACCCAAAGGAAAAGAAGACTTTTCATCAAAAAGACACCTGTACTCAAATGTTTCTTATTGCACAATTCACAATTACAAAGATGTGAAATAAACCCAAGTGCCCATCAATTCATGAGTGTATTAATAAAATGTGATATATGTATACCATGGAGTACTACTCAGTCACGAAAAGATAGATTAATACCTTTTGCAACAATCTGGATGGAACTGGAGACCATTCTCCTAAGTGAAGTATCTCAAGAATGGAAAAACAAACACCACGTGTACTCACTATTAAACTGGAACTAACCAATGGGACCACATGTGCACAGAGGGAAGTAAAACTCAGTGGAAATCAACCAGAGGCAGGTGCAAAAACCTACTTAATGTGTACAATGAACACCATTTGGGTGATGGACACACCTATAGCTGGGACTCAAGCATTACAAAAGCAATCCATGTAACCTAAAACATTTGTACCACCTTAGTTTTTTTTTTTAATTATAAAAACATACAAAAAAAGAAATAAATTTAACGGAAGCCAAGGAGTGCCCAGGGTTGCCAGGAGCCACTAGAGCTGGAAGTAACAAGAAATGATTCTTTCCTAGGATTTTTAGATGAACCATAGTCCTGCTGACACCTTGATTTTGGACTTCTATCCTCCACAACTGTGAGAAAATAAGTCTCTGTTGTTTTAAGTCACTGAGTTTGTGGTACTTTGTTATGGCAACTGCAGAAAACTAATATGCTCACTTTAAATATTAAGACGTGCATAGGTTAAAAGTAAAGAGATGAACAAAGATGCATCATGCTAACATTAATCAAAAGAAAGCATAATTGCTATGTTAGTTTCAGACATATTGGACTTAAGAACAAGGAAAAATATCAAGGATAAGGAAGGTCATTACATAATAATAAAGGGATTAAATCTCTAAAGCATAACAATGTTTAATGTGCATACACCTAATCAAATATGTGAGGCAAAACTAATGGGACTCAGAGAAAATAAATTCATAATTATAGTTGGGGATTTCAATAACCCACTTACAGTAACTGAGAGATCAAGCAGGCAAAATATCAATAAGGACAGAGTTGACATGAACAGCACTAACAACCTGCTATACTCAACATTTAAGGAACACTTCTTCCCCAAACAGCAGAATATATGTTCTTCTCAAGTTCACTTGACACATTCACCAAGATAGATTACATTCTGCATCAAAAAACAGACTTTTAAAATTTTGAAAAAGTAGACGTCATACAAAGTATGCTCTCAGATCACAATGAACTTAAACAAGAAATCAATAACAGAAAGATAGCTGGAAAGTGTAAAAAAATGTTGAATTTAAAAATGTTGCTGAATAATACATGGGTTACATGAGTCAAAGAAATGTCAAGAGAAATTAAAAAACATTTTGACCTAAAACGAAATTTGTAGGATGAAGTTAAGCTAGAGTTAGAGGAAAAGTTGCACCATTAAATGCATGTAATAGAAAATAATGAAGATCTAAAATCACCATAATCTAAGCCTTTAAGAGCAATTTATATCTAAAGCAAACAGAAGAAGGAAATACAATAACTAGATTATTAATATATGTTAATCTGACTAGGAGTTGGCTGTGTTTAATGCTTGCTATAGCCATTGGTGTGAGTTGTTGCAATTTCCCCTAGTGTCCTTCTTGTCTCCCATGTTATCTTTTGGTTTCTTTACCTGACAACTCCTCAAATAAATTCTGTGTTTTTCAGCTCTTTCAGCTGTAATCTGCTGTTAGACTTGATCCCTGTTGATGTGTTGGTAATGTGTGGGGAGGGAAAGCATTCTCTAATCTTATAATTAAATCTCAATCTTTCAGCTGTGCCCCTAGGCTTTGACCTTCACACTTCAATCTCTGCTTCTTTTACTCCACTTGGACGAGACAGGGTGGTTCCAGTCCATTGGCATTGGAAAATCGTCTTCCCCCAGGTCAGATAAGCATCTTTTCCATTGGAAAATGGACTGTTATGATTGTTATGAAGAATGATCTGGGCGTATTTCAAAATGGTGATTTTTCTCCTCTCTCTGCCAGAAACACCAAGTAATTTTTCTTGACTCTTCACCATGAGAATGTGGTATTGCTCCTGGAGGTAAATTTATGAAAATGTGGGATCCTCTTGGGAGTTTTCACTCAGAAACTTGTCTATGCTCAGCCTCCAGAAATTTGTCAAAATGATCATTAAAGGATTTCCACCAGTTTATGGCTCCAGCGGTTTCTACTCCATGTAAGCTGAAGTTTGGCTGTTAAGTCTTTGTATCTGCCTGTCTTTCAGACATCAGGGTGGCATGTTGCTCTGTGATTTCGGTTCTCTGATGGATGTCAGGAAAGTTATTTTCAGTTTGTTCAGTTTTATTTTCTTGTCATAAGGATGAAAGTAATGCTTTCTAAGCTCTTCACATGTTGCGGCTGAAACCAGAAAAGCTGCCTCTTATTTTTGAAGTTGTTAACCTGTGTGATGAACTAAAGGAAGGATACATTCATTCATAGCTTCCTCATTGATTTGGTTTAAATCACACTATTTTTGACTGATGATATTAAAACATTGTAGTATTTTAAAACTTTTGACGATTTTCTTAATTTTTTGTTAATGTTATTTGATCTATTTTTTTTAAAATGATCATATTATAGTTATAATTTTTTAATCTCAAAGAAAGAACATTTGGGAAGACAGTTTACTTTGGGGAAAAAAAAAGACTGAGCAGTGTTTTAATAACTGGAGAGGAGGTTTGCTCATCCAGTGAATAAGTTAGTTATATTTGAGTGTGACAGAGATAATTTTAGAATGCTCATTTGCTCACTCTTTGAGTACAATAACATATGATGGAACTGGCATTTTCTTTGTGAAAGATTAGTAGTCTGAAATACATTGAGAAATGCATCCATCTTAATGTTCGGAATGTTTTTTGGACATGATTTACAAGCTTGGAAAATGTTAGATAAGTCAGTGTTCTTGCAGCATTTTTAGTGCCTTCTATTAGTGATTTCTCAATTATATATCATAACATGTTAGAACTAGAAAGACTCTCAGAGCTTAATTTCTCAAATCTCGTCATTTTACAGAAGAGGAAACTAAAACCATGGTATGCTACCTGACTAATCCTCCTTCCCAAATGGAATAAGGTTTGGCTCCAGACTTCCTCTTTCTCAGTTTGGGATTACTGCCACTCCCTACAAAATGCTCTTGGGAAGAGAGAAGAATCTCTTCTTCCTATCACAAGTCAATAATCATTAAATTTGCCTGTGAAACTGGAAAACCAACCAGAGGTAGTGAGAGACTTCCATTTTTTAAATGTCATGCCAGATATTCAATAATATTTTTGAGCAGATTTTTAATGGATGATATATTCAAGAACACCCCCTGACTATTAGAATAAAATCCCTTTAAACAAAGATTTACAAAGGACAAAATCATATTCTATTTAGGATGTATACATTTTAACGTAATCCTTAAAATAACATTTACCAATTACTGGGCCCAGTGTAGGATATTTTTAATTCAAAAGCAGGGAAAAAAAAATTAAATGGATTAAGCAAAAATTGGCTCAAATGAAACTGATCGGTGATTGAATGGCCAAAGTTACTTCAACTACATTTATACTGCCTCGCAATTGTTCTACTTATGAACCAGCTGGTTGCCTAGAGGTTTATAAAGTTTAAATAATAGAGAATTAATTCATAATGGGCTAATCTTATTCATCATTAAAATAGAGCTAGATTTGGTTCATTTTATTTTTAATTGACATTCAATAATAGTACAAATGTATGGGGTATAGAGTGATATTTTGATGCAGTAATATGTAATGATCAAATAAGGGTAATTAGCATATCCATCATGTCAAAATTTATCATTTATTTGTATAGAAAATACTCAAAATCCTCTTTTCCAGCTATTTGAAAATATACCAAAATTATTAACTATAGCTACCATACAGTGCCTTAGAGCACTATTTAATAGAACTTACTCCTCTAATCTAGCTGTAATTTTGTATCCACTAACCAACCTCTCCCTATACTTCCCAGCCTCTAGTAATCAACATTTAACTCTCTACTTCTATGAGAGCAATGTTTTTAGTTCCCACATAGAGTGAGAAATACAATATTTATCTTTCTGTACCTAACTTATTTCACTTAAAATAATGTTTTCCAGGCTCATCCATGTTGTCTCAAATGACAGGATTTCATTCCTTTTTTAAAATCAATGAATGATATTCCACTGTATATATATATACACACATACACATATATATACACCACATCTTCTTTATCAGTTCATCCATTGATAGACACTTATGTTGATTCCATATCTTGCCTATTGTGACTAATGCTGCAGTAAACCTGAGGGTACAGATATCTCTTTGATATACTGATTTTCTTTACTTTGGATAAATACCAAGTAGTGGAATTGCTAGATCATACAGTAGTTCTATTTTTCGTTTTTGAGAAATCTCTTACTCTTTTCCATAATGTCTGTACTAACAGTGTATAAGAGTTGCCTTTTATCTGCATCTCTGTTCTAATTTTCCTTGCCAATATTTGTTTTTTTGTTTGTTTGCCTTTTTGTTAATAGTAATTCTGATTGGGGTAAGATGATATCTCAGTGTGGGTTTGAATTGCATTTTGTCATCTACTTGTCCATTGTATGACTTCTTTTGAGAAATGTCTATTTCAGTTAATTTTCTGTTTTTAAATAAGATTATTTGTCTTTTGCTTTGTTTCATTTTATTTTTGCTATTGAGGTTGAGCTTCTTGTATTAATATATTCTGGATATTAATCCATTGTTGGATGAATAGTTTGAAAATATTTTCTCCCATTCTGCAGGTTGTCTCTTTACTCTGCTGATTGTTTCCTTTGCTATACAGAAAATTTTTTAGTTTGATATAATCCCATTTGTCTATTTTTGCTTTTGTTGCCTGTGCTTTTGAGGTATTACCCATAAAATATTTACCTAGATCAGTGTCTGAAAGCATTTCCTCTGTGTTTTCTTCTAGTAGTTTTGAGTTTTATGTTTAAGACTTTAATTCATTTTGATTTTATTGTTGTATATATGGTGATAGATATGGGTATAGTTTCAAAATTCTGCATATGGATATCCAGTTTCCCAGCAGCATTTATTGAAGAGACTGCCCATTTTTCAATGTATGCTCTTGGCACTTTTGTCAAAAGTGAGTTAGTTATAAATGCTTGGGTTTATTTCTGGGTGCTCTATTCTGTTCCATTGGTTTATACGTCTGTTTTTCTGCCAGTACCATGTTGTTTTGGTTACTATAGCTTTGTAGTGTAATTTGAAGTCAGGTAGTGTGATTAGTCTGCTTTGTTCATTTTGAAAATAGAGCTTGGTTTTAGTTTAGGTGCACTATGTCATGACCAGTAAGTAATTCAGAATACTTTTTTCAAGTTTCTGGATTTCCAGGGTATTTGGAGCTTTAGGATAAAGGCTGTAGCCAAGGGCATCAAGGCTAAAGAACCATGGTGAAAGAATGACTCAGTTTCAGAAACTAAAGGAAAAGAATACAGAGAGCAAGGGAGGGTCATTCAAATGCAGTTTCTTTAGGATCCTAGGAGAGCTGCACCTTACTGTCAATACAGCCGGGTTCTGACAAAGGACAATTCAGTATAAATCAGGACAGAAGAAGATAAAGTAGGGTTGTCAACAGAGAAGTTGTCTGGAGCTTTGAATATATTTGTCTCACATTGTTGTGTATGTGGTCTTCACTTCCACCAGATTCATAATTATTTCCTGGGTACAGAGCCATTCTTCTGCCCACAGAATTTTTACACATTATTCACCCATCCATGTATTGACTTAATAGCTGATTTTTTTCTGAAATTCTCACTTTAAGACTCATTTATTTGGTTTTATGCAAATCCTATTATTATTCATACATTAGCATGAATAATTATAGCATCTTGATTAAGACTGACTCAACTTTCCATTTATCAGGAAGAAATACAGATACAATGGATATACTATTTTTAATTTATATTACCCTCTAATTGTAGCTGTAGAAAGCCAACTACTAGACAAGTTATTTCTCAGAATCCAATGGCTAGTTTGATGGGAAGGTGAAGAGAAACAATAAACGAAGTAGAGGTACTACTGTCTGGGGAGATCTGTTACTTCATCAGAAAGATAATTTCAGAAGTCCTAAATATTTTTATTTTGCTTTTTATTCTAAACATTTTTATACCATGTAATCACTGACAGAAATATTCCACATTTCTGGTTTGGGGCAACTTCAAGTTCTTCAGTATGAGAGGCTTAACAGTTGGGTTACGTTTGTGAAGTAGATGTAGGCCTCAAATATCTAAATCTCTTTATTATTTATTATCTCTAACCTATTACCTAGTCTTCTCCTTAGTTATCTTTTAAGACTCTAAATATATGCACTTATTAAGTTGATTGAATCTTGACTTCAATTACAGTTTGATTTTACCTTCAGAGTAAGATGATAGGAAAGAGGACCAAGGAATCTGAAGTTTTCACCAGAGAAGAAGAAGTAGTATGCTATATAACACCATAGTTATGATATATATGATTTACTACAAGGAATTAGCTTATGTGATTGTGAGGTCTGGATAAGCAAGTCCAATATTCACAGGGTAGGCAGTCTGGAATCCAGGGGCACAAGCTGAAGCTGTTGTCGACAGTCAAGAAAGATTTTAAACTAGATATAACTCTGTGGGCATGGTCTAAAGCTGTTGTCCACAGGTGCAATTTCTTCTAGACCTTCGAGAAGTCTCAGCCAGGTTTTTAAGCCCTTCCAACTGATTCAGTTAGGCCCACCCACCCTAGCCAGGATAATATACTTTATTAAAGGTAACTGATTAAGAACTTTAATTACATTTGCAACATTTTTTTCATAGTAATACCCAAGGTTAGTGTTTTATCAAATAATTATGGACTACATATAGCCTAGCCAAATTGATGTACCACAAAAGTCATCACAGTGTGAAAAAGGGAAAGATCATAGTGACAGACCATAGGTCCTTCCTCGGGTAACCTCTAAGGACATGAAGATTTATTTTTCAACATCTTCAACTATCTTCTATGCTGGAATTTTTTTCCTATTGACATTTTATTTTTAACAAATTTGTTAATTAAAAATAAATATCTCCCTTGTTTCATAGTAGTCTCTTAGTATCCTCTTTCTAATTTTTTTCCTTTATTTCACATACAAGCTTCTTTATTAAGTTACTCACCTAAGATCAATTGCCATATGAGTCTTTGTCGCCTCTGAAATGCTCTCACTTGTCACCACTGACAGAGCTTTTTCTCAATATAATTGATCATCAACTCCTGTCACTAGAAAACAAATAGAAGCAGTTGGCCAATTTGATAACCTGGGAGTCATCATAATATAATATTTCCTTTCATTCCAACGCTCCTCCCCACATTCAATCAGTCGTCAAATTCTCTTGAATTTACTCATGCTTTTTGTTCTATTTTCCCATTTTTACCCATTGTCAAATCACGCTGTGGAAAAACAAATTGAGATTTTCAAGCCTCACAACTATTTATGCATTATGGAGAGAACAAAAAGACAGATGTGTAATACAAAAAGTACAATAATGGACTAAATTTGTTTGAACAAAGGAATAATCTAAGTGCTAATGTAGAATGGTTACATAAACATCATGATACATTAGAAAGAAAGGCTTACAAAAACATATGCATATATTATCTTATAAATCAGTCTGTAATAGCTACTTTCTGTTAGAATTATTTGAAATTATTAAATTTAGGCACTTTTAGTGCATTGCATTCTTTATGTGAACTCTGAAAATATGTTTTACCTGNCATGGCAAAAATATCATAGGTAAACATAAGTCAAAATCTTGAGTTAAGCAAATTTACCTGCTCTTGCAGTTGATGAACTTTTATATATCTCTCTGTTTAGTTTTACTTCCTAAATTTTATAAATTTACCCGTCATATTAAAATCAGTGGATAGAAACTAGAGAAAGGATTCTTTAAAATTTCTGCCTACATTTCCTCAGATGTTCAAGGAATCTCTCTTCTAAAAGAAATGTCCTATAAAAGACCCCTACTTAAGTTAGAGAGTTAGAAAGGGTGATAAAAAAGATAAATATTATTTGAGGCAATAGAAAATGCAGAAGAGGAAAAGTTAGTTAATATTTGTAAAAACACATTTTATGTGCCAGGTACTCAACTAGGTTATCTCCTATAAATTGCATTTAATTTTTATGTGAAACAGACATTACCATTATGCCCAATTTATAAGGGAGGAAACCTAATAATGCAAATTGGATTGATTGATCCTACACCGTCTTTTTCTGACTGGCTATTTGCTGCCCGTGAAACTACTCTAAGCTTAAAACAACAAGATTAAAACACATACACACACACAAATTTTTAAGATTCTAGGGCTTGGGTTGGGTATTTGGGAATACCCATTTTATAGCTGAGAAAAGAAACTCTATGGTTAACTATCATATCTATGGAATAACAATAGGTGGATACAGGATTTGTTATACAGGATAAAAGTCATACAGTTATAAAACTCATTCTCTTTCTACTAACCACACAGCCTTTAAATAAAATTGCAATCATTCACCGAAATAAAAAAAAATATATAAAAAAAAAATTACAATCATTCTCTGACAGGCATCTCTGACTATCATATATGCCAGCAAGAGTTTTATTAAGTACAACAACAATGAAATAGATTATCTTTTGAGTTGTTTTCATTCTAGTGTTAACGAAAAGTAGAAATGATCAAAGAGATAGATCAATTAGGTATCTTCTGTTAAAGATGAAAAAGTGGTAACA
>VSME01343718.1:0-12373 GCA_008750935.1 Microcebus tavaratra
GCGTCAGCCTAGCTCACAGCAACCTCAATCTCCTGGGCTCGAGTGATCCTTCTGCCTCAGCCTCCCGAGTAGCTGGGACTACAGGCATGCGCCACCATGCCCGGCTAATTTTTTATATATATATATCAGTTGGCCAATTAATTTCTTTCTATTTATAGTAGAGACGGGGTCTCGCTCTTGCTCAGGCTGGTTTTGAACTCCTGACCTTGAGCAATCCGCCCGCCTCGGCCTCCCAAGAGCTAGGATTACAGGCGTGAGCCACAGCGCCCGGCCCACAGTTGTTTTTATTTAATGAAAATTACTTAGATGTTAATTGACGATTCTTATAAGAAATTTCTACTTATACCTACGTATAGTTATGTACTATATATTTGCATTAAATATGTATTTATACACATACACACACAACTTTTGATAGCTTTTTCCCTCAAGATACCTTTATGTAATTATTAAATGCTTTATGATAATCTCATTTTTGGTACATAAAGCTGATTTCTTTGGTCTGTCAATTTATTTGCTGAAACCAGAACTATAATGGACATCACTTTGCATGTAGTTGGTCTCGTCTATGTTCTCTTCCTCCGCTTATAGAGTCACCATGAAAATACCATTTGTCATTTTTTGTGGGTTTTTTTTTTAAATAGAACTATGAAGTAAACATAATAGAACATACATTTTATTATATGAATAGCAGCATTTCTTTTCAGGAAGGTTAGTTTAGCCATCTTTTTAAATTGTAAAATGAACATAACATTTATCCTCTTTAGCAAACATTTTGAAGTGTGCAGTTCAGTAGCATTAAGTACATTCACGTTGTTTGGGCAACCATCACCTCCTTTCATCCCCATAACATTTTATCTTGAAAGACCAAAACTCTACACCCATCGAACATGAACTTCCCATTGCCCCCTTGCCCCCCATCCCCTGGGGACCACCATTCTATTTTCTGTCTTGATGAGTTTGATAATTCTGCAGATCTTGAGTAAATAGAATCACATAATATTTGCCCTTTTGTGCCTGGCTTATTTTACTTAGCTTAATGTCTTCAGGGTTCTTCCATGTTGTAGCATGCGTCAGAATTTCTTTCCTTTTTAAAACTGAATACTGCATTGTGTGTATGTATTTCCTTTTGTTTATCCATTCAGTCATTGATGAACACGTGGGACGCTTCCACTGTTTAGCTCTTGCAAATAATGCTTCTGTGACCGTAGGTCAGTGATATTAATTTGGACAGAACTTTCTAAAATGCTTTTATTTCCTCTAGGTGGTTGGTTCTAGCTATTGCCATGGCACGTTTTTATATGGAGAAAGGAACACACAGAGGTTTATATAAAAGTATTCAGAAGACACTGAAATTTTTCCAGACATTTGCCTTGCTTGAGGTAAGTGTTGCATCATGCTGCTTTTCTGTTGTTGTAATATTTATTGGAACCTTTTTTGTTGTTGTTGAGCAAACTCAATCTTGTTTTGCTGATGCCATACCACCCATGGGTTTGTTTAATACCAATGTTAACAGGGATTGATGTTTTATATTACTGACTTGTGATTCTTTTTTTATTTGCTTACAGATAGGCCACTGTTTAATTGGTGAGTTTTTGCTTTCATTTTGTATTTTCATTATAAATTGCCTTTAGAACAATAGCTGACTTGTTTTTTTCTCTTTAAGGAATTGTACCAACTTCTGTGCTTGTGACCGGGGTCCAAGTGAGTTCCAGAATCTTCATGGTGTGGCTCATTACTCACAGTATAAAACCAGTAAGTGATGTAAACACATTGTCTTCTTGAGCCTGCAGGAAAGCTTTTCATTAATCAGAATCTAAAATATTAACATTTATATATTTCAGAAAACAGAACCTTTGGGCAAAATGGAGTTGGGTTTGAATTTAAGTATTGGATATTGACTTAGTACTTTCGTAGAATGACTTTGGAACACAAGCAAAACCAAATATTGGTATTTTATAGCCATAATATATTCTCCCTGGATGTTTTCCAGCTTTTAATTAATATCCATATTCTGTCAAATATCTAACAGAAAATTTTCTTTTCTATAGAAGCTTCTTTTTCATCAAAGTTATTCTCTTTGATTATGTATTTCTCTTTGATGTCAGTGTAAACAGTTTATTTTTCCTTATTTAGCATTGAGTATTGTAGTAACAGACATAAAAATAAATGTAGTTCCATATACTTGAATAACTGGAAAAGACTAAATTAAAAATTAAAAGGGAGTAAAAGGATATAAAACTTCAATTAGACAGGAGGAGTAAGTTCAAGCCTTCTCTTGTACAACACAATGACTACACTTAATAACAATGTATTGTGTACTTGAAAATTTCTATCAGTAGATTTTAAGTGTTCTCACCCCGAGTAAATAAGTGTATGTAGAAATACGTAGGTGAATTAGCTTGATTTAGGCATTCCGCAGTGTATACATATTTTAGAACATCATGTCATGTACCATAAATATAGATAATTTTAATTTTTCAATGAAAATATAATTTTCAAAGAAGTGTTAAGGAACTTAAGGAAAAATAAACATATTATTTACTGCAGCATGACAGGAGACCTAATTATTGAATATAATTAATGGCTTAAACCTTTCGGACAAAACAAACACCATGTTGACTATGTCAAGATACTGGGCCTTTTAAACCCATGACAGACATTTCCTAGCTCAACCCTTCTAACCTTCTCAGCAGCCTACAGGGTCTTCTGTCTATTTGAGGACAGATCTCTGGCCTCCTTTCTTGTCTCCCCTATGCTTGGGGACTGACACCTGACCTCTTCTCTGCTCCTCTTAGCCTCCTTGGCCTTCTCCTGTCCACGCGGGGACAGATCACTGACTTTCTGCCCGTGACTAGTCTACACTTTAGCCCTTTTAACTAGTATCATTCACTCAACTTGCTTCATCCATTTGTTGCTAACCAGTGACTGCCCTACAGATAGCAAAGAGCACATGTCACACGGCCAAACTTTATTCATTGAGGTTGCCCACTAATTTAAAAACAGGAGGACAGGCTGGGTGCGGTGGCTCATGCCTGTAATCCTAGCACTCTGGGAGGTCGAGGCAGGAGGATCACTTGAGGTCATGAGTTCAAGACCAGCCTGCCCAAGAGCGAGACCCTGTCTCTACTAAAAATAGAAAAATTAGCCAGGCATCGGACATTGGGGATTGGGTATCGTGGTATGTACCTGTAGTTCCGGCTACTCAGGAGGCTGAGGCCGGAGGATGATTTGAGCCCAGGAGTTTGAGGTTATAGTGAGCGAGGCTGATGCCAGGGCCCTCTACTCAGGCCAACAGAGTGAGACTGTCTCAGAAACAAACAAACAAAACAAAATAAAAAAAACAGGAGGACATTAACTGAAAGAGAGACTGTCCCAGGCAGTGAACGAATATAGTAATAGCTGAGCTAGGACGACAAAGAGTCTGAAGAATGAGGGAAAAGAAAGATAACATTAACTAGAGAGGAGAAGGTAAAGGGACACTAGAGAGTGGTGAGTTCCAAAGAAAAAGAAGAATCCATCTGCTCCTTTTATCCTCATTGGATCTCTGCCTTAATATGACTCTTTATTTTTCTACAACAATACAGGGTGTCCCCAAAGTCACCATACATAGGGAAAATGGAAAATTGTAGCTAAATGTACCTTCATTTACCAAATATTCATTATAAAATTTTCCCTCTGTATGGAGACTTTTGAGACTCCCTATAGTTTCCCATTGGCACCTATTCACCACTCCCTAATTAATCCAATCAACATTTATTGAGTGCATTCTATATACCTGGTGCTGTGCTAATATCTGGATTTATAAAAATGAATAAGGCAGTCCCAGCGGTCAAGTGTACTGGCTGTTGGGAAGAGAGAGGCAGTCGTACGAATGTTGGATCATGAACAGATGCTAACTGTGCACTGTTTCTGTGCCCGCCATTGTGCTGGAATATGGATGTTAATAATATAAACACATGTCTCACCTTATGGAGCCTATAATTGGGAGAGAAGCTAAACAAGTAATTACACAAATACTTATTTAATTATATTAATGTTTAGTGTTTTGAAATAAGAGCTCCAAATGCATTGTGGTATATCCAGGGGGGACTTAGTCTGACCTAGGGTGGAAAGGAAGGCTTCCATGAAGAAGGAGGATATAGAAGTTGAAACTGACATGGACAAGACTTAGCCAGACAAATTTTAATACAAATTGCCAACTGCTGTAATATAAATATGAATAAAGTACTATGAGAACAAGGAAGTTGAGTGAAGAACTTCTCAGGGTGAGAGGAGATATTTGGGAAAAGTTTTCCAGGGAGCATGATGTTTTAGCTGGATCTGAAAAGACGAGGAAGGGTTTTCTCTGGGGAGCAATTAGAGGGAATAGCATGTGTAAAGACACAAAAGTTCAGAGCATATTCTAGAAATAACAAAGTTTAGCGTCACTGGAAGAGAGAAGTAGGTAGGAGGGTTGGGTGATTGCAGATGGAGAGATTTCTGAGCTTGAATTGTAAAGAACCTTGACTATCAGGCTCAGGTGTTATTAGAGTTTATCCTTGAAACTTTTAAATCATAGGACTGAGCTGATTCCAGTTTGTTTTTTGTTGTCTTGTTTTCTTTTCTAAGAGAAAACATCCATCCATGAAGAGAATAAAGACAGGTTAGTCCAGATGAGAGATGATAAGGCCCTGAATTAAAACAGTGGTAATATGGCCAAAGATGAGAGGGTAGGTTCAAGAGTTGGTCCTGCGATAGAACAAGGGTGATGCAATGATTAACAGAAAGCAGGAGGGTCAGATTGTTCCCATTCCAGTTTCTAGGGAGTAATGTCCTTGGATGGTAGAGTTCTTGGCAACTTCACTTAGAGTGAAGGTTGAGAAAGAAAAATCAGTATACATTTGACCTCTCCTTTGAATAGGACATATTTCAGTTCCCTGTTTATAATTAATGATATAATGGTGACCGTACTGAGTTTTCTGTATTGCATTTGTCTAACCCTAACATGACATTAGAATAAAAGCTAGTACGTAATGAAAGTGTCTTCATTTGAAAAATAAGTGTGCAGTTGAACGACACTGTGGATTTCTCTATAATTCTGCAGATCCAGAATGAGGAGAGTGTGGTGCTTTTTCTGGTGGCGTGGACTGTGACAGAGATCACTCGCTATTCCTTCTACACATTCAGTCTCCTTGACCACTTGCCGTACTTCATTAAATGGGCCAGGTGGCGATGTCTCACAGTTTAGTTTCTCACGGTCCTGTGCATGCTTATTCTGTGTGCTCAGCTAACACCAGAGAATTACAATTTGTGTTTTCAGCCTGGTGGATGCCACAATGCTGCTGTTCTATTATCAGCGTTAGAACTTAGATTCTAAAAGCTTAATTTAATGATCAGAGATCAATCATGTTAATATAAATGTGGAGAAAAATCAGTGCAAATCAAATTAGAGTAGTATCCTTAAATAACCTCAAACTTGGTCATTCATTTTTCTTTGAAAGCACACACATCTATCCATTTTGGGAATTCTATTAAATAACTTGTGCCCAAAATATAATATTGTGTCCAATCGATTTAACCCTTTGCACTCGCTTGCTTTTTTTTCTTGATTCCTTTATTCTACTCGGGATTTAATTTTTTAAATACCCCAGATTTTACAAAAACTGGAGTTTCTTTGCATACAAACTTATTTATTTAGATGTTTTATATTTCAAATTATTGATACATTCAAAGAGTAATTTTAATCTCTATATTTTTTCATGATGTGAGCTGCTACTGATGCTAACCGTGTCGAGTCACACTCAACATCCAAGTGCAAAGGGTTAAATTATTTTAATATTTAATCTAGTATCCACCATTTCTCTTATATCTACAATGCCTTATTTTTTATTTTTCAATTTTTTGCTTTAAGTAGCAGAGACAGGCATTTTAAAAAGTCACACTTCCCTGAAATTTTAGCATTTGAAATGTGGACAAAATTTATATTTCAAGGGCTCCAAATATATCTATCTTAAAGAAACAGTTTTGAAAGCCAAGGATGTCTGGTTTTTTGTTTTTTTTTAAGTTTAAATTCTTTGAGTAATTGACATTTTACAAAATTTTTATAAAAGCAGAACTGCTCTTTGGAGAATAAATCATAAGCCAGTATATCATTTTCCAGTCTTCTAATATTATACATAATATTATTAATAATATCATATCTATAATTCTGTTATTTTCAAAAACTCTGATATTTATGTTAATACATTCTAATTTTATTTGAGGGTAATCCTTATCTAGTTTCAGACTTGTTTTTGATTCTCATATATTAAAAATCTAACACTTTTTCTTAAATTACTCCTTTTTTAATAACTCATGTTTTATACATGTTTAAATATAATGATTTGGAATATATAAACAAACCAAAAAGAAAGAAAAACTTTTAAACTCCTTGTATGCCCTCTAAAATGAGGATAATCACTGTGAATTGTGTTATGCATTCTTTTAGACTTTTTTCTTTTACATTTTCTAGCCCTTTTTTAGACATCTGTGGCTTACCATTTTGCATATCATAAAATACTTTAAAATTATAATTTGAGCTTAAATATATTGTCTGCCATAAGGAGGTTACACTACCATTTACGTGTGTTTGATTGGTTTTATTATCATACGTGAAAATATATTCACTATTAGTGATTGGGCCTTTTAAAAGGTTGGCAATTTTGAGTGTCACCGGACGCTAATCCTAGAATGCATATTGGTACCATTTTGCATGACAGACTTCTGGATCTTTGGCATCTTTCAAAATAGTAATTCATGCCTCTTTTCATGTGCTGTGTTTACAAAATTTGTTTGAAGAAGATAATGGAATGCACATTGCACATTTTCCTTAGATCAGGCCTATTAATTGCTATTGCTTTGTCTGTCTGCCTTTCGGAATGCATTTGCATGTCTTTACTTTCTGGAAAAGTTCAAAACTCTGCCATTTCATGTTTAAATTTGCTGTTTAGAAAACAATTATCAGTTGCTTTGATGTCATAGAATCTTTCAATTACGAAATGCACGTGTTAGCATCCTGCCATTTAATCATGATCATGAAATTATGTTTCGTGTCAAAAGGATCTTAAAAATCCCAACCATCTAAATATAGTATATTCTCCAACTGCATTAAATAACCTAACATAATATTAGTATCTGTGTTCAAATGTTGAAGCTATTGTTCTCAAATAAAACTTCACTTTAGAAATGGCTTTTTATTTACAAACAATTTCATGGTTTGAGTATACTTTGATTCTATTTATGTGTTAAAAGTGTTCTTCACAGAGGAGATAATTGTGTACTGAGTTATGTTTTCAAATTGATTTTCACTTTGACTTCAAAAATGCATTTCTTTCAAAAAAATTTTAGGTGACAATTGGAACCTTCAAGGAAGCATTATGAATGTGGTCTAAAAACGGTTAAATCTCCCATAGTGACTAGGAGCATGGTGGCCTGCCTGTGATCCCAGCTGAGGTGGATCACTTGAGGCCAGCAGTTCGAGGCTGCAGTGAGCTGTGATCATCCTGAGACGCAGAGCAAGAGCCTGTCTCTAAAAAAATAAAAATAAAAACCATAAATTAATCTCCTATACTTCCTTCAGAACTTAGAGAGTTAAGTTAGTGACATGCAATCTCTTTAAAGTGCAAGTCAAGTCAAATAAATTTTGTAATTTGTTCCCATTTCCTTAGAAATTTTCAGTCTTTAAGACTTTACACTAGTTTATTCTAGGGATGATGGGGGTTTTTTTTCTGTTAAAGTTCAATGCTACCAAAAAATCTTTTGAGAGTCACATAAAATTAAAAAAAAAAAAGCTTAATCAGTTTGGATATTTTATTTGAGAAGGGGATATAAAATGTCCATTCATAATTTTTAAAATCAGTTATGGGATTTTAAAAATTGAGGTATAGGAAAAGATTGATTTAAATGATAACACAAAGAACTACACAAGACTGGTAAGAAAGCAAAAAAATATATGCAAGGCAAAGAAGGGATGAACAGGTACAGTAAGGGAATCATTCTTAACAGTTCATCTATTTTGGCAAATCATTTAACTCCACCCCCCATATCCTTATCATATAGGAAGAAAGTGATTTTTAAATTGTCTCCAAGCTTCTTCAATACTGAGAAATTTGATTTTCCTTTGCAGATATTTCTTAATGCCAACAAAATGACTAAATAAGTACAGATTAATTTGATTTTTTTTCATCATCATCTTTTCTGTAGTAACTGTTACATAGTGAGTGAATTGGAGAAAAATGTTTTTCTTTAATGGAGAAATGTCCTTGTCTTGGATCCTTTAGGCTCTTCCTGTTGGAAACCAGTGGAACCCAGGGTGTTTCCCTCACTAGGCATAAACGATGCCTGGCCTACCGTGTGTTACAGACCTTGCCACAATCCAAATGTGCTTATAGTTATTTTGGCTTTTGAATAGAACTTTCTCAGCTCTATTGTAAGCAAGCTAACTATTCCTTTAATGTGGGAAGTCTGGAAGGAACTTGTCCTAATTTGTTTGTTATGAGAGCAGTTTTAGACAATATACTCATTGTAATTACTGATGCTTTAGGTAGTGTTATTAGTTTTTTTGCATAGTAATTACTTTCAATTAGTAACCACAGAGAGTTTGCCAAAAGCCTCTTAAAAATAACTACTTTGGTAATTTCAGAGTTTAGATATGAAATTAGGAGCATAGCTGGTCTTTTTAAGAACAACCTTTAATCAATAAATGACTAGAGGCATGAAAGAGAAGCAGTTATGATTCTGTGCACCAAAGAAGCACGTTTACAATAATTTTTTACGAACTTCACCTACTTTCTTTTATGCATAAAAGTATCTCCGTACTGCAAAGTCAGTTGACTTCTTATTAAGAAGGTCTTGCCATTTAAAATGGAAAATGTTATTAGCAAAAAGGATGATAAGCAAATGATTGAAGCAGAAAAATTAACCTTTTTATGCGAAGTCATTGTAAATATGTAAAGAGAGGAGACTTTTTAAGTTTCAATACGATTGTAGCAAAAGAACTGTAATGTAAAAGGCCAATAATTATTCGAGAAAAATAATTCTCTGACGTTTTTCTTTCTCCAGATATAATTTTTTTATCATCTTATATCCTGTTGGAGTTGCTGGAGAGCTTCTTACAATATATGCTGCCTTGCCATATGTGAAGAAAACAGGAATGTTTTCAATAAGACTTCCTAACAAGTACAATGTCTCTTTTGACTACTATTATTTTCTTCTTATAACCATGGCCTCATATATACCGTGTAAGTACATATTTGTTACTACTTTGATTTAGCATATGATAGGAAGGTTTTTGGAAAGACATCATAATAATGCCTAGATGAATAGACAAGGAGAAATAATTAGAAATAATTGCTTACAAATATATTAAAACTTATATTTAACCGTACATTTATTCATTGTATTGAATTTGGAATTATTGAAGTATTTGTATTTGAATTATTTGTATTAATTTGGAATCATTGAAGAAGGAGTGAGTTAGAAGACCTTTTACTAACTATGAGAAAAGAGGTAAGTAAATTACTACATGAATGATTGCTTTCTCAAAATCATTTAAAAATAAGCTTAGTATGCTTTATTATTTTTTTAAAAAAAAGAAAAATCATTTTAAAACATGCAGCAGTATACTATTTACAAGCACTTAGAATTATCTATCTGAGTATAAAACATCCTATCCAAGAAAATTTCAGATCATTTCTATGTATTCATTAAGTATCTACTTGGAAAAATCATTGAAGAGTACTTTTAGTCTTACTTGTGTTGCTCTATGTACTTGAAAATAATAAAGCTGCTTTTCTTAAAATATTTTGAATAATTCAGCCTCTTCACTATTTTCTCCTCCTCTGTCAGCAGTTGCAATGAATTGGTGAGACTTGACTCACTTCACTGAAGTTTCAATAGTGACATATTTTTAGATCAGATATTGAAAGTTACTTGAGGAAATATGAGGGCAAAGCAAGGTTGTTTTTCCTCAATAGAACTAGAAACTGAATGATGTTAGGGGACAGGGGAAGGAAATGAGAAAAGTTTATCGAACCCGAGATCTACATCGACATGACATAAAATATTTCATCTCAAGGGGATGAGTAGAGACCTTGGCCAGCCCCTGAAAGTCTCCAACTTTGGCGCTTTTCCAAAATCAAAACTGATGTAGTAGTCAGAGATGTGTCTCCGCCTTCCGCCAGGTCAGCCTGATTCCAGTGTCTGGTTTTCCACCCCAAGCCAGTTCAGGAGCACTACGGAGGGGACACACATACTGTTTGTTCACGCCCCTCGCTTGTCCCAATGTCTGGTTAATCCAGACTTGCCTAGAGCAGAGCTAGAGATCACAAAGGTGTCTGTCACATAGTTCCAGATTCAGGCATCGGGTTCTCCTCTTCCTCTTGACTGCTGAGACATCCCCACAGAAACCAAGGGCTGGCAGGATCATGGTTGGAAGCCTCAAACCAGTGACCCTTTTTTTTTTTTTTTGACATAGAGTCTTGCTCTACTGCTCCAGGTAGAATGCAGTGGTATCATCATAGCTCTCTGCAGCCTCAAACTCCTGGGCTCAAGCAATCCTCCTGCCTCAGCCTCTCATATAGCTGGGAATATAGGCACGTGCACAATGCAGGGCTAATTTTTCTGTTTTTGGTAGAGGCAGGGTCTTGCTCAGGCTGGTCTCGAACTCCTGAGCTCAAGCGATCCTCCCTCCTGCCTTGGCCTCCCAAAGTACTAGGATTACAGGCATGAGTCTTGATTATGTGGTTTTCAGGTGTCCTAGGAAGCATAGACTCTGGCCTGTGCCAGTAGCAACTTCTGAGTTCGCCCAGCTGACAGCTAATGAGAGGCCACTTGGCAGAGCACCAGACAGCCATGGGGGTGTTTTTCCAGTCCCTTATTGACGTTAGTACTAGTATCAACTAAGTTTACTTTGCTGATTAAATCCTTTGATAATTAAAAGCGTTCAAAGTACTTTTTGGGTACTTAGTACTCAAAAGAAGTGGTATTATTAGTATATTTCTCATTTATATTACAGATGAAAGAGGTTGAATGAGTTGCTTAACAATCACCTAGCTGGTAAATAAAGCCAAGATTTGAACTCAAGCCCATTCCTTGTACTAAACTACTCAGAATTTTATAGGAGTGACCAATTATTTACAATAATTGGTAAATTATTGACCCATTGGTTATTATTTGACCAATTATTTACAATAATTGGTCAGTTAGCTTGATGTATATATAACCTGAATAAATTTAAGCCCCTAGGTAGAATATGATGGTTATGTTTATTAAGATGGGTAGTACCTAAATTAAAAAATATAAAAGCCATTGTGCATTTTTGCTCTATTTGAGTTAAACTCTACAAACAAATTTTTATCCAAAGTTTGTGTTGTGGTTAGGTTCATTGGTTTAGTTATTCCAGTCATCATTTTCAGAAGTAGTTTTACATTTATATTGTTTATAGCTAATGTTAATTTGTTCATCCACCAACATTTATACTATGATTTAAAGTATGGGTTCACATTGGCTCAAAATATTCTCTAAATTTGACTGGACAGATGACCGTTGGTCCAACTGACCTATATGTATATAGTTACATATTTATATATAACAGGCTACCCTTACACCCAGACAAGATTAGCTTCTGCTCTGGGCCCTGTTTAAAGGACCTTGTTCTGGCCTGTCACTGGTCACCCCTCCACATAGCCTGCCAACTGTTCCTAGATCACATTCTGGAAGTCTAGGACCATGGACGTCGCTGTCCAGATGGTGTTCAACATGTACCAAGGCTTCTATAGGATTCTTCTTTGATCCATTGGCCTGAGGGCTATCGTATACCAGTGTATGCACTCCTGAGATCACAGGATAGCCAAGGGACAGCAGTTTGTGAGGTTTATGGATGAAGCTTATATATATATATATATATATATATATATATATATAAAGATATATATATATATATATACACATATACACTGGAATATCCATGCACATGGGCCTAAGACCCCTCATGGTTCCAAATACAGCCAAGAGACCAGAGAGAAAGAGGCCAGGCAGCCCGGCTTCCCTCGTGTTGGGGCTTTCTGGCTCAGAATTCCAGAATTCTGAATTCAAACATGGCCTCCCAGGTCATTGGGAAGATATTTTTATCATTGTATTTGAGTTTGCTAAAAAATAAGGAAAACAGGCCAGCGCAGTGGCTCAGGCCTGTAATCCTAGCAGTCTGAAAAGCAGAGGCGGGAGGATTGCTTGAGGTCAGGAGTTTGAGAGCAACCTGAGCAAGAGCGAGACCCCTGTCTCTACTGAAAAATAGAAAGATATTGGCTGGACAACTAAAAATATATATAGAAAAAATTAGCCGGGCATGGTGGTG
>VSME01343731.1:0-34615 GCA_008750935.1 Microcebus tavaratra
TCCCAGCGACTCAGGGGGCTGAGGTGGGAGGATTGCTTGAACCCAGGAGTTCAAGGCTGCTGTGAGCTATGATTGCGCCGCTGTACTCTAGCCTGGGCATCAGAGTGAGACCCTGTCTCTTAAAAAAAGAGAGAGAAAGAAAAAGAGAGGAAAAGAAAGAAATGAGCTATCAAGCCATGAAAAGACATGGAGGAATTTTAAATATATATATTGCTAAATGAAATAAGCCAGTCTGAAAAGGTTATATTAATAGAATGTATGATTCCAACCACATGACATTCTTGGAAAGGCAAAATTATGGCGATGATAAAAAGATCAGTGGTTGCCAGGGACTTGGGAAGAAGAAATGATGAATAGGCAGAGCCCACGGAATTTGGGGGCAGTGAAACTATTCTGTGTGAAACATTATGTATTTGTCAAAACCCATAGAATGCACAACACCAAGAATGAACCCTAATAAAAACTATAAACTTCAATTAATAATAATGTATAAATTTTGTTTCATCAGTTGTAACAAATGCACCACACTGATGAAAGATGCTAGTAGTGGGGAAAACTGGGAGGAAAGAGAGTTATGGGAATTCTCTCTTCTTTCTGCTCAATTTTTTTGTAAATTTTAAACTGCTCCAAAAAATAGTCTGTTAAAAACCCAAAAGAACTCACACAGTTCCTTTTGTAAAATGTAAGGAAATGTGTTGGCTTGCATAGAGAAAAAAGTAACCATGATCTTTTATGCCATCAAAAGTCTCAGCCACCAAGTCTCCCAGTTAAGGACAACATAAACTCCACAATATTTTTTCCTATCTTTTAGCCAATTCCCTCTTCAGGTTGAATATTAAAGGTAACAACTTCATTTGTTGCTTAAGTCCACATTTTTGAGATTCAAAAAATTTTGTGTATTTCTTAAAAGTGGTGTGACTGCATTTACCTCAAATAGGCTTCCTGTCTTTAAGTGTCATTTTTTCCCTAAGCTGAGATCTCATTGTGGTCACTTTTCATTTTTTCTCCATCACTCAAAAATGCATTTTTGCTTTTCATCCAATATGTTTTACTATAAGTGGACATAGGACGGGATCTTTAAAATTTTTATTGTATTAATATCAGTAAATACTGCAATAATAATGCAAATCAAAAGCATGAAAAAGTCTTCAGCGTGTCAGGGAAAAAAACTTGTCCATTTTTATTTTTCCATGCTACTTTTTATATATTGTGATCATTGCATAAGTACAATGCTATGCTTTATTTGCATTAACTTATAAGTATTTTTCATGTTTTTATATAGTTTGACAATTGTGATTTTAAAAGAAACATTTCAAGCTAAAATAATACAATTAATTATTATTAGACTTGGTTGTTTTATATTTTTATATTATAAATAATATGTATGTAAAAGTCTTTATGCATATAGCTTTTCATTTTTTAAAAAAATGATGTCACTTTAGAATAAATTTCCAGAAAAAGGATCCCTGACTGAGGCAGATGTTTCTTCAATATATTCTGGACTTTATGACTCTCATTAGATAAAATTATAAGTGCATCACATCAAAATAATATCTAGTTAGTGAATACTGAACCATTGCTCCAAAGGGAAACAGGTTAGGCCTCAACAAGAGCTGCAGTGACACACTAGTGCCTCTTCTCCCCACAATGCTTGAGCCATCCTCATGGCAGGGAAGCTTCTTGTTCACACTGCTGTTTGCCTTGGTCTATGAAATTCTAGTTTATTTTACCCCATGCTCCTTCCACAGTGAGCTGAGTCAGTTCTTGCTCGTGCTTCTCTGTTATTTTGATGGGTCTCAGCATTTGCTGTTTTCTTCTCCATCTGAATACAAAACTATTTACTTTATCTTTTAGTCTCATTCCACACTTGTTCAGTTTTCTCCATATCTCCCCGTGCTGAAGTTTCCCAACAGCCCCCAATAACTGCAGCAGTATATCCTTGCAATGGACATCTGCGTATCTGATAGCTGGAAATTGTAGCATACCAATATTTGCAAACACTGATTGATGGAAGCTGGAATTTATTTTGAGGGGGAAATTTCCGTCAGTTCAGGGAAGGAACACATTGTGAGTCCTTTCTGTCATCTGGATGTAAATAAGTGAAGTTCCTACTCAAAAGTAGTTGCTTTAGGCTGAGACATTACGCATAGAACATAATTGATGGTGTTTTGAAAGGCCACCTTGCTGTGAACAGGCATGGCTCTGCAGAGATTATTGGGATGGGAAGCAATCTGGAGGGTGGGCCAGGCAGCAGCAGGAGGAGGACAGGGGCAACCTTAGGAGGAAGTCACTGCAGCAGGGAGGGTTGACAAGGGATTAGCCCTCTGAACAGACACAACCAATGGCCTTCCAGAGCCGGAATATTTGATGTTGGGTGTTAAACTCTTCTTTTTGTATTTTTAGTTTGCTAGTGGATTTGGTTATAGTTAACAATGTTGTATTCTCAGTGCCTTTGGGGAATTTTTGAGGAATAAAGGCCTGTACTCCTACTTGGGAATGAAGCAAGCCCATAGTATCAGTGACACAGCCACAATATGAGTAAAGATTAGGTTCACTTGCAAGTGATAGAAAACTGAACACGAGGAAGTGTAAACAAGATAGGAATTGTTTTCCCTGTCATGTCAACAAAGTTCAGAGACAAGCAGTCCAGGAGTGGATGGGGGCTCTACGATCACCAGGAACCTTGGGTCTTTTTATTCTGTTGCTCCACCATCTTCAACATGTGGCACCACCCATGGTCCCAAATGACTGCTGGAGTGACAGCCACCACGTTCACGTTCCAGCTGCAGGAAGGAGGGAGGAGGTGAAGAAGGTCGCTCCCCTGAACTCGAAGGATACCTCCTCAAGCCCCATATGTCACCTCAATTTACAGCTAATGGAACAGACATACTCCCACGACCACACCAAGCTGCAAGGGAGGCTGGGAAATGTAATTTTTACCTTGGGTGCCCATGTGTTCAATTTAAAATCAGAAGTTCTATTAGTACAGAGGAGAGAAGAGTGATGTTGCCTGATGATAGACATAATAATGCCTCCTTCCCCAACGTGTCCATGTGCTAATCTTGGGACCTTACATGGCAAAAGAGACTCTGTAGATGTGATTCCATTAAGGTCCTTGAGATGAGTCATTTATCCTCGGTTATCTGGGTAAACCCAATGTCATCACATGAATCCTTAAAAGCAAAGAACCTTTCCTGGCATAGTCAGAGGGAGACATGATGACAGAAAGAAGGGACAAAAAACTGACACTGCTGGCTTTCAGGTGGAAGGGGACCATGAGTGGAGGATTACAGGTGGCCACTAGAAGCTGAAAAAGGCAAAGAAATGGACTGTTCTGAGGAGTCCCCAGCATGGAGCCTTGCTGATACCCTGATTTTAGCCCAGTAAAACTCACATCGGACTTCTGACCTACAGACTGTAAAATAAATTTGTGTGTTTTAATCCACTAAAGTTGTGGTAATTTGTTGCAGCATAGGAAGCTAACACAGGCACACACCTGTATTAAAACGGTCTGCTACAGCCATGCAGATGTAAGTGATCCAGAAATAGCTAGAGACAGGGAAAACCCACAGCACGAGCCCACAGCTAGTGTGGCAGGCAGCAGTGACAGATTTATAAAAACCCACATACTCACCCGGGATCCTTAGAAGTAATCCCTGGTGAGGGGACTGGGCTTTCTGAAGAATGAGGCCTGAACTGTTGTTATTTAAATATTAAAGGAAAGGATGACTCTCCCTTTGCTTTGGATAACACAGAGCTAGTTATATCATCCCCTCTCAGCCCTGCCAAATATGTGTTCCTAGAAAGAGAACTATGGGAGGGAATGGATGTTGATTATCTAGAGAACTTGGGTGCTGCGGTGGAAAGTTAAGACTAGAGGACCCAGATTTCATTCATTCGTTCGTTCATTCATTCAACATACATTCACTGAATACCTACAGGGTGTCTATAAAGTCTGGCAACAGAGATTGTTTTTTATATTTTACAAATCAAAGATGTCCTTGACAACATTGTGCTTGGTGGCCTGTGTTTTCAGACTCTGTGGCTCCTTGCCATGTGCCCAAAAAAGCAATGAACTGGACAGGTGTGGGCCTGCCCACATGGAGCTCACTGTCTACGAGGAAGAGAAACAACCAAATGAGTCATGACTGTAGAGAAGGAGGAGGGCTCTACACTCACTAGGTCAAATCTTAGCACTGACCTTGAGCAGATTACTTAACCTCTCTGTGCCTTTATTATAGAAAGCAACTTCTAGGGTTGTTGCTAGGATTAAACGAGTTAACACATGTATAATGCACCTAGAACAACTCCTACACACAGTGAGCACCTAAATACATATTAGCTGCTACCATAATTATTACCAGCCATGTGACCCAGCACCTGGGCCTCTTTTCCCCATCCTAATAGCCTATAGGCCTCACAGGCTTTGTCAGCTCAGATGCAGTGGTGGATGTAAAAGACCTTTATGTTCTATTACAGTGCATTACAAAGGTATTGTGCCATCATCATGGGTTTAGTTACTTCTGATGTTTGCTGTTTACTCTCTGTCACTACAGGTCAGCTCATGATGGCAAGAATCTCTTTGTCTTTTGTCATAGATACATCCCAAGCTCCAAGAACAGTGCCAGGTACTAAAGCATTCAGTAGAGAGTTGTCAATTTTCTCAAATGAATCAATAAATTAATGAATAAATAAGTAAACGATCCTGGGTGTATGATCTGCTTGGGCTGCCATAAGAGAATGCCATAGATTTAGGTGGCTTAAACAACAGAAATTTATTTTTCACAGTTCTGGAGGCTAGAAGCCCAAGAGCAAGGCATCAGCCATTCTGGTTCCAGGTAAGGGCTTTCTTCTTGGCATATAGGTGGCCGCCTTCTCTCTGTGTCCTCCATGGCGGAGAGTGAGACAGAGAGGAGATACCGAGTGCGGGTATCTCCACTTGCAAGGCCGCTCATCCCATGATGAGGGCCCCACTCTTCTGACCTCCTTTAACCTGAATTACTTCCTCAGAGGCCCTATCTCAAAACACAGTCACATTAGAGGTGAGGGTTTCAACATATGAATGTGGGGAAGGACACAATTCATTCTGTAACCCTGAGTGAGTGCATACAGGGTCCATACATCAATTGCAGCTTGTCGCCTCTTGCCATGAACTTCTTCGAGCTTCGAGGCCATTTCATACGTGCACCACTGCTGTCACTACCACCACCTTTGTCCTTATCATCAACAATGTATGGTCTCCTTCCCAGAGAGTGATTCTCTCACATTCCTGGGACTGCAGCGTGAGCAAGGCAAATGTTTAGTGTGACCAAGAAAAAAAAGAGTCTTGTGGATTTTTACAACCAAGAAGAGGCAGATCCATTTGGCCTTGTCAAAAGACAAAATTCCAACAAATTTAGTTATAGATCTAATCAGCTTTTATTTGAGATTCATGAATCAAGGCAGCCTCTACTCTGTAAAATAGAATAAGGGCTCCCAATGGACAACAGCAGAACTGTGGGTTTTGTGAGGTGGGAACAAGGAAATAGAACAATAGGAAAAAGCTGATTGGTTCACATCAGGTTATTTCAGGTTAGTATTTGTAAATATTTAAGCAGAGGGACTTCCTTGTTACACTGACTCAAGTAGACTGAAATCTCCTTTCTCAGAAAAAACTGGTCTATGTTGGGATCTATCTGCTTCCTTAGAGCTTCCATTTGAATATGTGGCATTTAGCATGAGTGACTCCATCTTGGATTGGGCTGTTCTGTTGGGGCCCAGTGCGGGAGCCCAGTCCAGAACAATGGCCTCCTGTCATTCTGTTTAATAGCCTGAACTTAGGTTCTTCAGTGACCTGAATCTTCGGCTAGACCAAAGTCTTCTGCTGAGCTGCTTTCTTGGAATGTCAGGCTGACCTGCTGAGGGCCACAAAAAATGCAGCAGATACAAGTACTGTTCATGAACTCTAATAATTTGTATTCGTGGTACATTGTTGCTTATAGGACATTGTTAATCAATTGTTGCAATATGCATTTATATTTATGAATTTATAAATGTTGTAAATAATGTGATGGTTACTGAAAGGCATGTTGCCAAATCTTATGCATATGCTGATTATCAATCTATATGTGTATGTATCAATGTGTGTAAATATATCAGTTTTGTTTGCAGGGCAAAAACCACCTGTCATTTATAACTCCTAGGGCTCTTCTCTCTAAATATGACATGTACCTAGTGGTATCAAACAAAACAAGACTCTAAATGGTGACTAAATGGTCCTTTCTCTTGTGGCAGCTACTTTAATCTGTAACAAAACAAGCAAAATAAAAACTAGACAACATATAAATCTCACCACCAAGAAAACAAGTCACAAACTGAATAAAGCACTTTCCTTCAGGCTAGATCTTACAGACAAACCCAGCATCGATTTATTTCAAAGTCATTTCTAAAGAGCCTCAGAAAGCCACCCAGACTCGCCCACAAGTTGATTAGCTTCAGGTCACGCTTCCAGTGGGGAGGTGACCCCTGAGTCACACCTGTTTCACAGCCCTGCTAGCACTCAAGGGGCCTAATTAAAGGCCACAGGGAGGGTGGCAGTTAGTCCAGGAGACCCAAGGGCCACGCCCATATTCTGCTTGGGTCATGTTAACCGTGGTTGTCATGGAGACAGCCAGCGTTCTTCATGAATGAACAGCTGTTTGGCCACTCTGCCCGGGTCTGGGGCGAGCTGGCTCCTTACAGAGGAGCACACTGCTGAAGACGGGCTCAAAGGCAAGAGTGGCCCAGTCCTTCGTGGGCGCCGATTGAGCTCTGCTATAGAAAATGTTTGACACAAAGACTGTTTTTTCCTCTTCCCTCCCAGCCCAAACATGGCTTGATCGTTAAAACAGCCATGAATAACCACGACTGGCTTTGGGCCCTGTTGATGGCTACACACACTAATTTTCCACATCCTTCAAAACCCTTTCTGAAGGGTGTTGTGGAGAAAATCCCAGAAGACAAACACTGTGTAAATGAACCCAAACACAGAGGGTTGTTATCAGAGGCCCTGGAATAGCCTTTTACGCATGCAGAGTTTGTGCCCAAGGCACCACCTTCTCACTAAACAAAAGGATGTTTATTCTTGCTGAGTCCGTCTTCCTTATTCTATTAAGTTGCAGCTTGCTGGATGCAAACTTTGTGTTGTGCTCTGGCTCTGTATTTGCTATTTGCAGAGCAGAACACTACTTTGCAGTGGAGGATACAGCTATGGGTATTTGAGTCTCTGCCCTCAATTTGCTCATAGTGGCTTGGACCCATAAATCAACAATGGTGGTAGAACAGAATAGTGGCACCTAGCTGATACAAGGGCTGCCAGGGTTAATCCTGTGAGAGGACCAACTTTAGCGCTGAACAAATGGAGGACAAATCATTTAAATGCATGGCTTTAAAGCACTGAGGTCAGGACTGTGCAGCCATTAAAGAGAATGAGGCAGAGCCTTATGTGCTGACATAGGACAAGCCCAGAAACACACCGGAGACTGACAAAGTACAGAGCAGAGCCGTGTGTATGATGTGTTCCCATTTGCGGATGAGAGAGTGGAGGGGAGGAAAGATGATGAATATGCAGAGGATAAGCCCAGAAGCATCCCCAGGAAACTGGTAACAGAAATTTCATTTAGGAACAGAAACTGGGTGGCTGGGAATTGGGTGGGGGTTGGGGTGGGACTTTTCACTATATTTTGAATTTGTTACAATATAAATGTGTTATCTTTTGATAGCTTTTGAGTTTAACTTGGCACAAGTTTTAAGACACATATACATAGCATTCTTCATTTGAGAGTAAAAGGGAAGAAACATTGTATATCTGTGTGTGTGGGTGTGTTCAATGCAATCTCAATCAAAATCTCAGCATGCTTTTTTGCAGAAATTGGCAGACTGCTTCTAAAATTCTCATGGGAATACAAAGGACCTAGAAGAGCCAAAATAAATTTGGAAAAGAATAAAGTTGGAGGACTAACATTACTTGATTTCAAGAATTATTATTGGCTGGGTGCAGTGGCTCACGCCTGTAATCTAGCACTCTGGGAGGTGAAAGACAGGAGGATTGCTTGAGCTCAAAAGTTCAGGACCAGCCTGAGCAAGAGTGATACCCTGCCTCTATAAATAGAAAAGAAATTAGCCAAACAACTAAAAATAGTTGAGCATGGTGGTGTGAGCCTGCAATCTCAGCTACCAGCAAGACTGAGGCAGTAGGATCTCTTGAGCCCAAGAGTTAGAGGTTGCTGTGAGCTAGGCTGACACCACAGCACTCGCCCGGGCAAGAGTGAGATTCTGTCTCAAAACAACAACAACAACAACAACAACAACAACAACAAAATTATTATAGGCCGGGCGCAGTGGCTCACGCCTGTAATCCTAGCTCTCTGGGAGGCCGAGGTGGGCGGATTGCTCAAGGTCAGGAGTTCAAAACCAGCCTGAGCAAGAGCGAGACCCCGTCTCTACTATAAATACAAAGAAATTAATTGGCCAACTGATATATATATAAAAAATTAGCCGGGCATGGTTGCACATGCCTGTAGTCCCAGCTACTCGGGAGGCTGAGGCAGGAGGATTGCTCGAGCCCAGGAGTTTGAGGTTGTTGTGAGCTAGGCTGACGCCACGGCACTCACTCTAGCCTGGACAACAAAGCGAGACTCTGTCTCAAAAAAAAAAAAAAAAAATTATTATAGACTACTCCAGGGCCTGCCAACCTGCCTACTCGACTTCCCAGCCCCCTGCTTTCCTTGCCAGCAGCATGGTCAGAAAGGCCATGACCTTCTCTGCTTTGTGTGTGCTGGCTCTGACTTTCCCTCACTACCTCCAGAATCAACCAGTGACCTACTAAAACCAACTACAGAGCTAGGCTTGACCATGCATGTGTACCCGGAGAACATGCTCTGGAATTCTCTGCTGATGTGGAGTCAGCCACCTCCACTTTGTGGAAGAAGTCACGGAGAGCTGATTGCAATACGCTTCAGACAGAGAACTTCATGAGTGCAGACTTTGTAGCCATCACTGCTGTTTATTCTGAAGAGCCCATGGCTGGACCAGCAGATCAGCCCAACACCTCCACAGGAAGCAATGAGCACAACTCAGTGCGTGTTTAAAATGAAGCATCTTTTCCACCAGCTGTATCTATCACTGTGCTATCTGCCACTCTCTAAGAAGATTGAGCTTTTGCACAAGCCTACCACTACACTATGGAAGATTGCATAACCATAGAAAATGAGAGACACATAGGCTCTACCTAGATGAGGAGCAATAGGCATTGATCCTGGCTGGCTGGAGTGAATTGGGGAGGGAAATTTCATAGCTGTGCTCCATTTAATATGGGCTCAATAAATGTTCATTTGAATTGAAAGAAAAAAGAATGATTATAAAGCTATGCTATTCAAAACACCATGGTATTGGTATAATGGTAGACAAACAGATCAATGGTATAGACTAGAAAGTACATTTGCAGAAAAATCTCTAGAAGTATATACAGGAAGCTAATGATGGCTGGCACTTATCTTGTCGGAGCCTGGTGATGGAGACCGGGAGGGGACACTTTTCACTGTACATTTATTTAATGTTCGAATCACATGCATGTATTACCTATCCAAAAAATAAAATTAAAAAAGCACTTATGCCACTTCTTAAAGCACAGTTTATGCTAACTTATCAGGAAACATTGAATACCTTCCAGTTTGGTAAACAAAAAAGTGAGAAATCAAATGGTCTTTCAGATCAATTTAAACCAAGGTTAGGTTCCTGGAACTCTGAGTTTTCAAGATGGTTAGTCATCCTTTCTGAGCACTTAGGAATAGTCATTTCTGAAAAAGGTTGTTCAACCCTGTGACTAATGTTCCTTGGTCAAGTCTGGTCCCAAAGCCACAGAACTCTGGGTTAAGAGTGGGGCTTGATTTCTGGTTCCTATCTGCATCTGACATCTCGGTAAACAGGAAGCATTTTTCCTTTCCTTCCTTTCTTTTTTCTTTTTTTTAAAGGCAGTTTTATTAGGTATAACTGATAGACAATTTGATATATATACACTATCCCAAAGACTAAGCATATGCATCACCCCCAAAATTTCCTCAGGCCCTTGGTAACCTGTTTCTCATGACCCTCCCACTTTCAAGCCTAAACTGACACTGATGTCCATCCTGTCAATACAAGTTGGTTGCCATTCTAGAATTTTGTATAAATGGAATCATATAATATTTACTCTTTTTTGTCTGGCTTTTCTCACTCAGAATAATTATTTTGAGATTCACTCATGTTGTCGAGTGTTATCAGTAGTTCATTTCTTTTCATTGCTGAGTATTACTCTATTATGTGGATGTATCACAATTTTTTCATCCATTTGCTCATTGATAGGTATTTGAGTAGTTGTTTGGAGCTATTACCAATAAAGCTGCTGTGGACATTGGTATATGTTTCTTTGTATGGATTAATATTTTCTTTTCTTTTGGTTAAATATCTAGAGTGCCATGGCTGGAAAATATAGGAAGTATGTGTGTAACTTTTTAAGAAACTGACAGATTCTTAGTTCTAGTAGGTTCTTAGAAGATTCCATCAGATTTCCTGGTGGAATTTCTAATGGAAAATCCAATCAGATTTTCTGATGGAATGATCTCATAAATGCTCATGTATGCAAATAGACATAGTTTTACTTGTTCTTATCCAGTCTAGATGTCTTTATATTTTATTTTATTTTATTTTGCTTGATTGCCTTGGATAGAATCCTCAACACAACATTAAAAAAGAGTGGTGGGAACAAATGTCCCTGTGTTATTCCTCCTCCTAGGTGGAAAGAATTCTGTCTTTCAATAGCAAGTATGATATTAAACAAGGGCTCCTGCACATGACCTTTATCAGGCTGAGGAAGTTCCCTTTTATTAGTTTGCTGAGAGTTTTTTATCAGGAATGAATGTTGGATTTTGTCATCACCTAGGAGTTTTTCTCCACCTATGGAGATGATCATATGATTTGCTTTGTTTTGCTTGGGGAAGGATTGTTGTTGTTAGTTAATATAGTTAATCAATTAATAACAATAATTGGATTAATCAAGATGGCGGATGAGAAACACCACCAGACATAGTGTCTCTGCAGAAAAGACAGATTCTAGGATAAATCAGAAGAAGCAAGCAGACGAGCATACATCGGAGGAGGGTCAGAAGGAGGGGTACCTGAGACCTCGGAAGACTCCACAGGAGGAGGTTGTGGAGGAGAACTGGAAGTGGAGACCTCCAGAGCAGCCTGGAGACCAGCAGCAAGGGTAGGTGGAGCAGTTAACTTCCCCCTCCCTTGTATCTCAGACTGCTGGTGGGCTTCTCAGTGGGTGGAGAGACCTATGGACACCAGCCCAGAGATGGCCACTGCCAGTGAGTGGTAAGCCTGTGGCAGATGGGGCACCAGGCTCCCAACTTCCTTGGGGCACCTCCATATACACAGACCCAAGCCATGTGGCAGGCAACATATTGCCTCATTCTCCCCTCCCCCGTCCCTATCCGCAGCTACCGAGAGAGACAATATAGCAACCAGCCAGAGGTACTTTGAAGGACCAGGACCTTCCCTTTTGGGGCCCTACAGCTGACTGAGGGGAACTCAGACAGTGAGCTCCCTACCGTCCAGCCCTCCCAGGTGCTGCTGGCCCGGGGATCTCAAGAAAACAGTGCAGACTCTGAGGATGAGAGACATAGACCCAGCTTGGGCTGCCATGAGCGAACTGGGACAGGCACTCCTCTCCCTGGTGGGGTTAGGAATTGAACTCTGGGGCCCAGAGGTCAGACCTGCAGACCAGATCCCGTGCACCCAGGTCTCACATTGCCCGGGGCACAAAAGGGATATACGTGAACAGCCTACTGAGGTGTGTGTGCCTTCAGGGGCAGATCAGCATCCTGAGGGCGACCCTCCTCCCAAAGGGGGGCCGTGTGCCTGGCCCAGGCAGTGATCCTGCGCAGGGAACCTCCCGGCCAGCAACACAGGCAGGGGAGGCCCGGTGGGGTGAGGTCTGGCCTGCTGGCAGAGGCCCAGGAGTAGCCTTGGAGTTGGGGAGGGCGGAAAGAAGCGAGGCCCTCTCCAGACTGCGGGTCTCAGACAGCCCCACCCCCACATGCAGACTTTCTGACTGAGTGGGACCATTCTAGCCCCTCCCTGGCAGCTTCTCCTAGAAGCAGAGAATAGAACCTTGACCCCTGCTAATGACATTGGTGGTGCCTGAGGGCAGGCTTACCCAATCCAGCTCCGCTTACACAACCCAGACTCACTCCAAGACCAGCCCTCACTGAGGGGGAGAAAACGACACACCTGGAAGTCCCAGGGCCCGACATACCACCGGAGGCACTAGAGTGCCTCTCCAGAGAAACAAGAACTGGATACAAGACCAAAAGCAACACTGTAGCCTGTTCCTCTGAGCAAGCACCACCTACTGACAAGGACATTCTGCACACCCTTTTCACAGCACCTACTGACTCATCATGCAGGGTGTGGTCGAATCTCACCCACAAACACCACCTACCGGCTCAGAGACTAAACAGGGCATGTCAATACCCAAACAAAAACCTAAAGGAAAGAAACAACAACTGATCCAGATGGGAAGAAATCAGCGAAGGAACTCCAGAAACATGAAGAACCAAACGGAAACCATACCCCCAAAGAGGAGCACCAGCCCCTTAGAAATGGGCACCAACCAATATCAAGCAACCAAAATAGGAGAAGAGGAATTTGTAGTGTGGATCATAAGAAAATTCAATGACCTGCAAGAACAAATCAATAACCAACATAAAGAAAACACAAAAAGACTCCAGGACCTGGAACCAAAATTCACTAAAGAAATCGATACAATGAAGAAAAGTTTAACCGAACTCCTGGAAATGAAGAATCAATTCAGAGAGCTACAAAATTCAGTGGAAAGCCTCAAGAACAGGGTAGATCAAACAGAAGAAAGAATCTCAGAGATTGAAGATAACATCTTCCAATTAAATAAATCAGTCACAGAGATAGAGCAGAGAAACAAGAGAAAATAGAAAGGCTATAAGATATGTGGGATTATGTGAAGAAACCTAATGTGAGGGTCATAGGGTTACTAGAAGGGGAAGAAGAAAACACTCACGGGTTGGACAAGCTATTGGAGATATTATAGAGGAAAATTTCCCAGGCCTTGCTAAAAATCTTGATATACAAGTTAAAGAAGCTCAGAGGACCCCTGGGAGATTCAATGCAAACAGGAAGATGTCATGACATGCAGACATGTCATGACATCAGACTGAGCAAAATATCAACTAAAGAGGCCCTTCTAAGAGCAGTAAGAATAACGAAGCAAGTAACATACAAAAGAAACCTAATCCGAATAACACCAGACTTGTCTACCGACACTTTACAAGCAAGGAGACACTGGGGCCCCATTCTCACTCTTCTGAAACAGAACAACGCCCAGCCTAGAATCTTATTTTCTGCAGAACTAAGTTTTGTATATGAAGGAGAAATCAAGACATTCTCAGATAAGCAAAGACTGAGGGAATTCACCAAGACAAGACCAGCCCTTCAAGAAGTACTCAAAACAGTGTTACCCACGCATCAGCACAATATACACTCATGAATGTAAACCTACTCAAAGGTAAAGATCAAAGCCCAGATACAACAATGGCTCAAGAGAAAAAACAAAGCAACAAAGTTCAACTCAACACAATGAACAGACACCTGCCCTACTTATCAGTTATCTCAATAAATGTGAATGGCTTGAACTCCCCACTCAAGAGACATAGGCTGGCAGAATGAATAAAAAATGTAAGCCAAGTATCTGCTGCCTTCAAGAAGCACATCTAGCCTGCAAGGATGCAGTTAGAGTAAAGGTAAAGGAGTGGAGAACAGTATTTGAAGCAAACAGAAGCCAAAAGAAAGCTGGCATGGTGGTGATGATTACAGGTAACTTAGTTTTTAAATCAACAAAAGTAATAAAAGACAAAGAAGGTCACTATATAATGGTGAAGGGTACAGTTCCACAAGAATACATAACAATTCTAAATATAAATGCACCCAACCTTGATGCACCCAGATTCATAAAGAAAACTCTACTTGATCTAAACAAATGGATAAACAACACCACCATAATAGTCGGAGACTTTAACACCCCACTGACAGCTCAGGACAGATACTCCAAACAGAAAATCAACAAAGGAATACTGGACTTAAACAGAACTCTAGAACAAATGGGCCTGACTGACATTTACAGGAGATTCTACCCCCAAACCACTGAACATACGTTCTTCTCATCAGCTCATGGGTCATTCTCTAAGATTGACCATATCCTAGGACACAAAGCATGTCTCAAACAATTTAAAAAAATAGAAATTATACCATGTATCTTTTCAGACCACAATGGAATAAATGTGGAAATCATTACTAACAGGAGTTCTCATTTCTACACAAAGTCATGGAAACTAAACAACCTTCTGCTAAATGATCACTTCATAAATGCGGAAATCAAGATGGAAATCAAAAGATTCTTTGAACTAAATGTCAAAGGAGACACAACTTACCAAAACCTGTGGGACACAGCTAAAGCAGCCCTAAGAGGAGACTTTATTTCCATAAATGCCTATAATGAAAAATCAAAAAGATCACAAATAGACAACCTAATGAATCATCTCAAAGAGCTGGAAAAAGAAGAACAGACAAACTCCAAACCCAGTAGAAGAAGTGAAATCATTAAGATCAAATCAGAACTAAACAAAATTCACAACCAGGAAACTATACAGAAGATTAATAAAAACAAAAAGTTGGTTCTTTGAAAAAATAAACAAAATTGACACATCATTGGCTAGACTAACAAAAAGCAGAAAGGAAAAATCTCTAATAAGCACCATCAGGAAAATGAAGGAGAACATATGACTGATTCCACAGTTATACCAGATATAATTCATGAATACTACAAAACCTCTATGAACACAAACTGGAAAATGTGGAGGAAATGGACAATTTCTTAGAAACACACAGCCTCCCTAGGCTCAACCAGGAAGAAAGAGAATTCCTGAACAGACCAATATCAAGTACTGAAATTGAAACAGCAATAAAAAACCTTCCTAAAAAGAAAAGTCCTGGACCAGGTGTTTTCACACCTGAATTTTACCACACCTACAAAGAAGAACTGGTGCCTATCCCGCGGAAATTATTCCACAACATCAAGAAGGATGGAAGACTCCCCAACACCTTTTATGAAGTGAACATAACCCTGATACCATAATCAAGAATGGATGCAACAAAGAAAGAAAACTACAGACGAATATCCCTTATGAATATAGATGGAAAAATTCTCAACAAAATCCTAGCCAATCGGATCCAGGTGCTTGTCAAGAAAATAATCCATCACAACCCAGTGGGCTTCATCACAGGGATGCAGGGATGGTTCAACATATGCAAATATACAAATGTAATTCACCATATAAACAGAAGCAAAAACAAAGACCATGTAATCCTCTGAATAGATGCAGAAAAAGCATTTGACAAAATTCAACACCCTTTTATGATAAAATTGGTCAACAAAATAGGCATAGATGGGCTTACCTAAAAATGATACAAGCCATATATGACAAACCACAGTCAATATAATACTGAGTGGGGAAAAATTGAAAGCATTTCCCCTTAGGACTGGAACAAGACAAGGTTGCCCACTATCTCCACTTCTGTTCAACATAGTGCTGGAAGTCCTGGCTACAGCAATTAGACAAGAGAGCAGAATTAAGGGCGTCCAAATGAGACCAGAAGAGATCAAACTCTCACTCTTTGCTGATGACACGATACTATACCTACAAACCCCCAAGGATTCAACCAAGAGACTCCTTGAACTGATAAATGAATTGGTAAAGTCTCAGGATAAAAATCAATACACAGAAATCAGAGGCATTCATATATGCCAACAACAGTAGAAGTAAGAACCAAATCAAAGACTCAATTCCCTTGAAAATAGCAACAAAGAAAATAAAGTACCTTGGAATATATTTAACTAAGGAGGTAAAAGATCTCCACAGGGAGAACTATGAAACACTGAAAAAGGAAATAGCAGAGGATGTAAAAAGATGGAAAAATGGGGTGGCAGAATCAACATTGTTAAAATCCTATACTACCCAAAGTTACCTACAGAGTCAATGCAATACCTATCAACATACCAATATTATTTTTCACAGATATAGAAAAAATAATTTTATGCTTTGTATGGACCCAGAGTAGACCACGTGTAGCAAAATCAAACCTAGGCAATGAAAAAAAAATAGGAGGTATCAATTTACTAGATTTCAAACTATACTACAAGTTTATAGTCATTAAAACAGCTTGTGACTGGCACAACAACAGGGACATTGACCAGTGGAACAGAACAGAGAACCCAGATATAAAACAATCCTCATATAGCCAACTACTCTTTGACAAAGCAGACAAAAACATACACTAGGGAAAAGAATCCTTATTCAATAAATTGTGCTGGGAAAACTGGATAACCACTTGTAGAAGACTGAAACAAGACCCACACCTTTCACCTCTCACAAAAATCAACTCACGCTGGGTAACAGACTTGAACCTTAGGTGTGAAATAGTTAAAATCCTGGAGGAAAACGTTGGAAATACTGTTCTAAACATTGGCCTAGGCAAAGAATTTATGAAGGAGACCCCAAAGGCAATCACAGTAGTAACAAAAATAAACAAATGGACCTGATCAAATTAAAAGGCTTCTGCACAGCCAAAGAAATTGTCAAGAGAGCAAACAGACAACCCACAGAATGGGAGAATATTTTCGGAAGCTACACATCAGATAAAGGGCTGATAACCAGAATCTATTTAGAACTCAGGAAAATCAGCAAGAAAAAATCAAACAACCCTATCAAAAAATGGGCAAAGGATATGAATAGAAACTTTTCAAAAGAAGACAGAATAAAGGCCAACAAACATGAAAAAATGTTCAACATCTCTAATCATCAGGGAAATGCAAATCAAAATCACAATGAGATATCACTTAACTCCAGTAAGAATGGCCTTTATCACAAAGTCCCCAAACCATAAATGCTGGCGTGGATAGGGAGAGAAAGGAACACTCCTACACTGCTGGTGGGACTACAAACTAGTTCAACCTCTGTGGAAAGCCACATGGAGATACCTTAAAGCGATACAAGTAGATCTACCATTTGATTCAGCAATTTCACCACTGGGTATCTACCCAAAAGATCAAATGACACTCTACCAATGGGACACCTGCACTCGAATGTTTATAGCAGCACAATTCACAATTGCAAAGCTGTGGAAACAACCCAAGTGCCCATCAATTCATGAGTGGATTAATAAAATGTGGTATATGTATACCATGGAGTACTACTCATCTTTAAGAAACAATGGTGATATAGCACCTCTTGTATAGTCCTGGATAGAGCTGGAATCCATTCTACTAAGTGAAGTATCTCAAGAATGGAAAAACCAGCACCACATGTACTCACCAGCAAATTGGTATTAACGGATCAACACCTTAATGGACATATAGGAATAACATTTATTGGGTGTTGGGAAGGTGGGAGGGGGCAGTAGGGGATGAGTATATACAACCACAACGAGTAAGATGTGCAACATTTGGAGGATGGACACGCTTGAAGCTCTTACTCGAGGGGGGAGGGGGGCATAGGCAATATAAGTAACCTTAACACTTGTACCCCTGTAATACACTAAAAAAACAATACTTGATTTCAAATATTAACCCTACCCTGCATTCCTGGGATACACCCCAATAGGTCATGTTGCTTTTTTTGTTTGTTTGTTTGTTTGGTTTTTATTTTAGTATATTATTGGGTACAAATGTTAAATTTACGTATATTGCCCATGCCCCCACTCCAGTTCTCCTTTGCAACCTCCTCCCATGGAGTCTCCCGTGGTCTCAGGTACCCCTCCTTCAACCCTCATCTGATATATGCTCATCTGCTTGCTTTTTCTTCTAATTTCTCCTAGAATCTGTCTTTTCTGCAGAGTCACTCTCTCTGGTGGGTGGTGTTTCTTGTCCACCATCTTGCTCTGCCCCCCCATGTTGCATTATATTTTTAATATATTGTTGAATTAAATTTGCTAAAATTTTGTTGGAATTTTTGCATCTATGTTCAAGAAGGATATTGGTCTGTAGTTTTTTTCTGTTTTTGATTTTGCTCTTCTTGGTATGCTTTTGTCTGGTTTTAATGCTGGTCTTGTAGAATGAGTTGGGAAGTACTTCTTCCTCTTCTGCTTCAATGTTGGGGGAAGAGGGTTAGCCTAGAATTGTTATTATTTGTTCCTTAAGTCCTTTTTAAAGTTCACCTGTGAAACCCTCTAGGCTTGAAGTTTTCTTTATGGGATGGTTGCAAATTCAATTTCTTTAATAAATATAGGACTATGCTGGTTATGTATTTTTTCTTCAGTGAGCTAGGGTGGTTTGTGTCTGCCAAGGAATTTGTCCATTTTGTTTAAGTTGTTGAATGTATTAACATTAAGTTGTTCATATTTTCTTATTATAATTTTAACATCTATAGATGCTGCCTCTCTCATTCCTAATATTGGTAATTTGTATCTTCTCTTTTTTTTTTTTTTCTTGATCAGTCTGGCTAGAGGTTTATCAATTTTATTGATCTTAAAGAACCAACTCTTGGGTTTATTGATTTTCTCTATTGCTTTTGTTTTCGATATCATTGATTTTCACCTATGTATTTAATATTTCCTTTCTTCTGCTTCTTTTGGGTTTAATTTGCTCTCTTTTTTTAGCTTCTTAGGTGGAAACTAATTTGAGAACTTTCTTCTTTTCTAATATTATAAATAACCTCTTTTGCAATTTCCCACAAATTATTATTATTATTAGAGACAGGGTCTTGGTCTGTTGCCCAGGCTGGAGTGCAGTGGCATAATCATAGCCCACTATAACCTCAAACCCTTGGGTTCAAGTGACCCTCCCACCTCAGCTGAGTAACTGAGTAACTACGTAACAGAGTAACTGCTGAGTAACTAAGACTACAGGCATGTGCCACTATGCCCAGCTAATTTAAAAATATATATATTTTTTGTAGAAACAAGGTCTCACTATGTTGCCCAGGCTGGTCTCAAACTCCTGGGCTCAAGCAAATCCCTCCATCTTGGCTTCCCAAAGCACTGGGATTGCAGGCGTGAGCTACTACACCTGGCCCACAAATTCTGATATGTTATCTTTTCACTCTCATTCATTTCTAATTTCCCATTTGATTTCCTCTTTGATACCTGGGTTATTTAGAAGTGTGTTATTTATTTGGAATGCTCTTTCTGTTGTTGATATCTAATGTAATTCCTTTATAGTAGGAAAACATGCTTTGTATGACTTTAATTGCTTTAAATATATTGAGATTGGTTTTTTGGCCCAGAATGTGCTCTATCTTGATAAATGTGTTGTGTGCACTTGAGAAGAATGTGCCTGCTGTTTTGGTTCTTTCAGTCAGGAGAGTAAATTCAGTCTCTGTTTTCCCACCTTGGCTGGAAGTAGAAACTCAACACAACTTTTAAGGAAGATGAACAATCTCAACTTTGCATCAGCCTTTAGTGATTCTCAACCTTATCTACATATCACAGTCACTTTGGAAGCTTAAAAAAAAAAAAGATACCAGAGTCCAACTCCTCGCCCCAATTCTAATTTAATTGGTCTGGGGCAGGGCTGCTCAAAAGCAAAGTCTCCTGAGAGCCGAAAAGCTTAATTTGGTGCTTGGGCATCATTTCCATACCAGGAGGCGGGGATTTAACATTTGGCCGTCCTGGATGATGTGTCTCTCTGGGACAATGCCAGTGCTCTGGCCAGTGACACAGAGGTAGCAGGGAAAGAACAGTCCCTCATCAGTCACTGCAAGTAAGCCCACGGGCTCAGCTAAAAACAGTGAGCTTGCCACACAGACACAGCTCAAAACAAGTCCCCACCTGGGGAAATGTGAATAAGAAATGAGTATAGATGCTATTGGGGGACTCATTATTAATCTCATCATATGTCACAATAACAGCTATGAAAACAATGTTATTATTTTTCGTATGTATACCGAAGTATTTGGGGGTCAATTGGGGGCTATAATTTGTTGTAAAATACTTCAGCCTCCTTCTTTCTTTTATAATTAATTATAACCTCAACAGGATCCATCCAAGATGACTCAGCAGCACACGAATGAGATGAAGGAAACAGCATCCGGGAGGATGAAGGAAAGAGGACAGAAAGCACTACCCCCTCCTGTTAAGGGCGTGTCCCAGAAGGTACACACAGCACTTCTCCTTACATCCCACTGGCCAGGACTTAGTCACATGGGTGCATTTTGCTGCAAGGGAAGCTGGGGAAATGGAGCCTTTTGCAGGGTTTTGCATGCTCCACTGAAACACTAGGTTACCATTACTGAAAAGAAGAGAACAGATAATAGGGGATAGTGATTAGTCTCTGTCATCTGTAAAACTACCTACCTGAGCAAATCTTCAAAAGTTATTGCTATGAGATTTAAAGAGATAACTCTAGTAGGAAGATTGGAATCTAGCTGGCAATTCCAGGGAAAACAAACACTTATTTTCCCAGAGTAGGTGTGAAGAGAACATGCGGCCTCTTTTATTCAGAACTATTTAGACCTATAACACAGCACTTCTCAAATCTCAGTGTGCAGACCGATCACCTAGGGGCCTTGTTGAAATGCAGGTTCTGATTCAGTAGGTCTTGGGGAAGATCCCAAGATTCTGCTTTTCTAACAAGCCCCCCAGGGATACTGAGGGTCTGAGGGTCATACTTTGAGTAGCAAGGGATAGCACTCTCCAATGGGTTGAACTGTGTCCTCCAAAAAGATATGTTGAAGTCCTAACCCCCAGTACTTGTGACTGTAATTTTATGTGGAAATAGAGTCTTTGAAGATATAATTAAGATATAAATTAAGATGAGGTTATACTGGATTAGAGTAGGCCCTAAATCCAACCACTTGTGTCCTTATAAGAAGAGGAGAGGGCACACAGGGTCCCACACAGTGACAAAGGCCATGCAGAGATGGAGGCAGGGATTGGAGTGATGCAGCTACAGGCCAAGCAACGACAAGGGTTGCCAGTAGCCACCTTGCAGGAAGAGGCAGGAGAGATTCCCCCTCTAAAACCTCCAAATGGAACATGGCCCTGCCCACACCATGATTTTACGCTTCTACCCTGTGAAGAGAGAAAGCATTTCTGTTTTTTTAAGCTGCACAGTTTGTAGTAATTTGTTATGGCAGCCACAGGAAACAAATACATACCTTTTGATTTGATGTGGCGTGTGTGTGGGCCAGAAGATTCATTAAGGTTGTGCATTGTCAATATTGTGTCAGGTTTCATTTCTTTCCTACCCAAGGCAGCATTTCTCAAAGCATAGAGCAATGACTTAGGATATTCATTTAAAATTCAAATTATGGGCATGAATTTACCAGTGGCATCAGTATTCCTAAAGGTTGGTTCCAACACCAGCATTTTAAACAGGCACCCTGGGCAACAGGTCTCGAGAGCCTTCCCTAAGGTTCTGCAGCGTAGACAACCTTATTGTATAACGTGAATCCAAAGCCAAGATTATCTAAAGGCTGCTCTCCACTTAAGAACTGCCCTGAAATTCCACTGTCAAGATCTTAATCCTTCCGCTAAAGAGATGAAGGATTAAAAACCAGAATGCCTATTAAAAAGCAAATCCCTCTGCCACTGAGCTGGATGCTTTTGATCTCTTCCCAGAGAAGAGCTTTCTTCCAAATTCTTACATCCCTATCTCAAATCGCTGAATGCAAGTACAACTTGACAGTTCTCTACTCCAAGAGGTACATGGCATGCAACTTACCTGGTTACTGGTCCGTGTTGGAAGCTACTTGATGAGAATGTCTTGTGCAAGCTAGTATCAGACATTTACATCTTAGTCCAAAAGAGCAGCCATGGGGAGATGAAAAGGCTGCTATTCATTCATTCATTCATTCATTCATTCATTCATTGTGTGAGCGACAGTTCACCACTCATGCCATCTGGGCTTCAGGTTCCCTTCTGAGAAATGGGGCTGTAATACCTGCCCCTCCCACCTGGTAGGGGCTATCATGACCACCCCAGGGCTCCAGGGAGTGAGAGGCTTGTCCTGATGAAGGGTGCAAGCCACAAAGCAAGTACAGGAGCTGTCTGGAGTCCTGGGAGAGGAGAGACAGCCTGCTTCTCGGTTTGCCTAGCGTCTGAACAGTATGGTAGTCAGGGCACACAGGCTCAAGCTAATCTGCAAGTCAGTCAATATTGCAAACCATACATAGTAGTATACGTAATCAATACATAAATGTTATAGATCTGACTTTCCACATCAAAAAGAGTAACACTAAACACCAAGAGAAAAGGGGATAGGAAAAAAGATTAACAAACCAGCCCAAGGAAAGTGAGAATGTGGACAAGAACAATGCTCTGGGCTGATCCAGATGGTTGTCAGCATCTTGCAAGGGAGAGTCCTTGGCTTGGGCAGATGCCAGGTACTGACCACGAGTGACAGCAGGATGACATCTAGTGAGATGACTGTGTTGAACTGGTGAAATTCTGCTCTTCTTGTAGTCCTTGAGTCCTCTGGTGAGGGATCATAGTAAAGGATGTGTCTGGTTCAGTGTAGTCTCTATTGGTTAGGCGAATGTCTGGTCCCATTGGCATTATGCCTTTTGAAATGTAAGATAGAGTCTTTTTCTAAGATGGAGTTACTAATGTCAAGGGTGCTCTATACAGAGGTCTACACAGGAGAGCTTTGGTCCAGCCTTAGTCTGGTTGGAACCACCTCATCTGTGGGGTTTCCACTTATGGCTAGGCTCTTACTCCCACACTTCCCCCAGGATGCCCCAGATTCCAAGGTGGACCTTTATTCCTTCAGTTTAAGACTTTAGCACCTTATTAAATGCGAATGCTCCTGACATAGGTAGACATAGCCTATGCATTCCTCATTCATCAAACCCTTCCATAAGGACGTGAGAGCAAACCACACAGGCTAGAGAGGGAAGAAGGAAATGCTTCTACTGATGCTGATGTTGATAAAGGTCCTTTTCTAGTTTTTTTCTTATCTTGTCATTTATGACTAAGAAAGGGATTGTGGTGATGTGAACCTTGATTTCGACCTTATTTTTCCTTCCTTTTTCCTCTGCTTCTTTCCTGTCTTTTAGTTTCTGGCTTCATTAGTAATCATGATAGCTGATCCAGATAAAGAATTGCAAGATTTCATTAATAAGTTGGAAAGCAGCATTTAAATAATTAATCATCTCTAAATAATAATAGAAGTTGTGAAATTGATAAGACTGGTTAAAATCAAACTCTCATGATATGCAAAGACCTAGTAGAAGTGGAATAGGCTTTGAAGCTAAATGATTTCTAGAGATATACAAATCTATTTCTGACTATTCCTATACTTTCAGATGTTCCTCATCATTGGTAATGACAAGAACAAGAAAGGTGAAGCCAGACCATCCTAGCAGAAGCTGAGAGAGAGAGCAATCCGGGAGATGTGAGATCTGGGTACCAGGCTTGGCTGTGCTGTAACCATCCTTCTTGACACCTCTATGCAGTGATGGCCTCTAAGAATCCCAGGCACCTCATTTAGGTCTGATGTCATAATTTGAGATCTTGGTGGATGGGAGTCTTCAGGAGAAATGTCTAATTTGGGCTGTGTTGAAGTCTTCAAGTGCGAGCAAGAAAACAGGTTGTTCCTAACCCACAGGAGAAATAAGTCTTATTAACCTGAGGCCTTGGAAATGTTCATTCCTTCCGAAGGGAAGTTTAAATTACTGAATTGTCTTTTTATGAATTGTTTTCTCATCTGAGAAGAGACCAGGACGGGCAGAGCCGGTCCTGGGACTCTCTGCCTGGCAGCAAATGCATCTTCTGCAGCCCTTCTCTGTCTCCCCATATTCTCCCCTCCTTCTCCTTCTTGGCCACGCCTGCCTCCTGCGGGCCCCTTCCAGAAGCTCTATGGTATGTATGTGAACAGTGCCCTGTTTCGGTGGAGAAAAAAATGTCTTTTACATTTTTATTCTTTTTTTAAAGTATCAGAAGTCTTAGTGCCTTGATATATTTTCTATCTCTGGAGGGTTTGCTTAAAAATACATGTATTTATTAGGGAGAGGACCATGAAAGTTCTCAGGGAGATATAAATGCTAATGTTGCTGCATCAGGGAGACAACCCAGGGTATAGAAGAAGGCACGCCCTACTCCCCCATGGGTAAAACTGACTCCACTGTTGTATTTTTTCTATGTTATTCAAACACTCTTGTCTCTCTTCTCTGACTCCTTTCCAAATTTCAAACTGAGGCCCTGATTTATCCTTTCTTTTATGAAGGACTCTCTTCCCTGCAGGCTTCTAAAGCTTCCACGGCTCATTACCATAGCAATAGGAGCCCGGTGCTGAAATCAGCACCACCAAAGGGATGGGTAGAGCACCCCCCTCCCGACATGGATCTCAGGTCCTGAGCTCACAGGCATTAAAAATAGAGACTATTATCCATTGAACAAATTACTGCAGCCTCCAGACCTCTTTCCTCTCCTGTGTGTGACAGGAGTGAGTTTTTCTCTAACTCAGTGCAGAGGAACATCTTGAGATGGTTCTGTCCAATTCCACCCAATACAGGGGTGACTCAAAGTATAGGTCGGGGGAGGGACTTTCTATTGTAATGTACCACCACTCTAAGGGCTTAGTCCCACCTGCATCTTAGGGGACTCATATGCTGGGCTATGGAAAGAGAGAGAGGTGAGTTGTTTGGGACTGAACGAAATTTGGTGGCTGACACTGGCGCGATCCTCCTGGGCAGTGCATAGGGACTTCTGCGGAGGAATGTGGCCCTCACCAGACGCCAAGAAGGGAAACGAAGGTGCAGCGACACCGTGGCTTAGGCAAGCAGAACGCCCACTCATATGGGGACCAGGGGGGTGCAGACACCCCCCAGAGGCCCCTGCAAGGCGTCCTGGAGGTCAAGAGGATGCCTATGGCCTCTGGAGGTGAAATCCACCCTCTGTATTCTGTACCTCCACCTGGGCTTCACCTCTTCACCCGTGTCCCTCCCCAGGGGAATCCTTTCTAGGTTGAGGTGCAGGAGCCTTTAGACTTTCAAGGCATTTTTTCCAAATCTTTTCTAATAGCATGCCACCTTCCATTTCTTCCCCTGGCAATGAAACTTTTCAAAGACCAGTAATTGAAATTTTTTTCTGTCTTTTTTCCTGTGTTACTTATACCCTTATGCAATCAATACAGACTTTTTTAAAAGTTACTTTGTGCAGTCTATAGACCCTTTCTCAAAATATTTTTAAATGCATAAAAAAGGAAACCAATCATAATGAAACACAACTTGTCAATATATTCAAAAACAAATGTGTGATACAGTTACATATGTGCTTCTTCGTTAATAAATTAATAAGATCAGATACCTTGATTTGAAATTGCCAATGTGCATATGAGACATAATGCCACAAATATGATGTGCTACGAAAATATCTGTGCTTTCTATTGGTTACAAATCATGGATACTGTAAATACTATGAAGTCCAATGCTTATATTAAAATTAAAAAGAAATGCTAAATTTCAGTTAGAGGTTATGTTATGTCAAGAACTGGGAAGCGTCTGAGATTTTACCCTACTTGTTAGGGTAACAAATTAGCTGGAGAGAGTTTCATGGATGCTGATAGAAGACATGAGATTCCTGGGTCAGGCATAAAGGACAATTTATTACCCACCACAACAGCAATAGTCAGAGGATCAGCATTTGTGCTGTTTCTCTGATCCCTATTTTCCACACAGTAATGCAAAGAGGGCTAGATGATACCTGCACACACAGTGGGTTGAATTATGTTATTTATTAAAATGTAATGGACTTATTGTTTTTAGATGAATTAATCAATATTTTAAAATTTTCTGTTTTAATTTCTAAAATAGTGACAGTGAGATTCAGATGATCAAAAACTCTTTGGGGTCATCAATAATTGTTAAGTTTGTTTACTTAAAAATTTCTGGTCCTGAGACCAAAAGTTTGAGAACCTCTGGTTCAACTGATCTACATAGTAGGGTTGGAAAGATAGGCAGAAAGGAATACTGGAAATAAAAATCATATTATATAATAATAAAAAACATTTTAAAAGAGGGTGTTGTATGAGATGATACCTAGGGTGACACCATTAGGACTCTGTGACATGGGCGTATAAAACTCTCATCAATACTGAATTCAAAGACACTTTATTGGAAGGAGGTGAGCACTAAACTCTGATCTTTTTTCTTTTGCCCAAATTCCTTTCTAAGGGGGCCTGGTGAGTCACATCTACAAATGATACAATCTCACTAAACAGGTTTTGTTAATCCAATATAATGTGGTTTACTTCCCAACCTGATTCCATATAGCATCATATGAAAGATAGAAGACCCTTATCTTAACTCCTTTCCACTGACTCTGGTCTTTTAGATAAAGCCTAACTCTTTCAGCCAATTGTCAACTAAAGAATCCCTAAACCCACCTATGACTTGCAAGCCACCACTTTGAGATGTCTGCCTTCCATGTGCTGATTTATGCCTTTACCTCTAATTCCTATCTCCCTGAAATATATAAAACTAAACTGTAGCCCAACCACAGTGAGTCCACTTGCTTAAGGCTTCTTGGGCATGGCTCTGGCCATGGTCCTCAAATTTGGCTCAGAAAGAACTTCTAGAGTTTGGCTTTTTTTTTCCCACTGACAAGGGCAAGAGCATATGATGAAGGAATGGATCCTTTCAGCAGCCTGGTGAATCCAGTGCTTAATTCTTCCCTCTGACACAATATTACCTTAGTTCCCACCAGACTCTCTTAGAAAGAGCAGAAAAACAAGGAAGAAATCAGAAAAACTGAGCATCTTTCCAAAACAGACTGAAATAAGCATTAACTGCCTAGTGTAAGGCCCTCTCCCCAACTCTGCACCATTTCCCCAGGAGAACTCAAGAGGAAGATGAGATCCATGCTATACAAGCAAGCAGTGGCATTCTCTTCGTCCCACCAAGTCACTGCCCTCTCTGCACCTCTGTGAACTGGGTCTGGGTGTCTGAACAGGCTTCGCATCCTCAGGACTCCAGGATCAGTGTTACATGATCACAGGCTAACAAACCAGTGTTGTGACGTCTGGGCCTCCAAAAGCAGAAACCGAGTCTCTGGCATGCTGGGGGTGGGAGGCATAGGGAAAACCGGAAGGAGAAGAGCCCACAAATAAAGACAAAAGTTGCCTCCTTTACAATTTTGCCTAGGATGAAAACGGAAGACAGCAGTACATATAATTTAGATTTTTGAATGCTTGCCTGTCTCTATTTCCAGTGGTAAACCCTTGGCACACATAGCACTTCTTTTTTCCTTTCCCTTGCCTCTCCACTTCTCCACTTTCTCCTCATCATGTGGTTTCTTTTAGAAGTGCTACATGATAAACAGCTGATGTAGAAGGAGATGCCCATGGCAAAGAAAGGCAGCTGCCTCTCTCTCCAGGCAACACCCTCCTTCCCCACAGCTCCATCTCTCCCCCCTTGGCCTTGACTTGCTAAGTCTTGAAGTCTCTCCTTCTGACTGATTGCCACACACTGGCCTCAGGGAGGTGCTGGAAAACCAATTAGTACCAAAGTATCGCTTTTGCTGCATAACAAAGGATCGCAAAGTCTAGTGGCTTAAGACACTACAATCATGGTATTACTATTGCTAGGGTTCTGGGTGTTGACTAGGCTCAGCTGGGCACTTCTTGCTCAAGGTCTCTCTTGCACCTGAAGTCAGATGGAAAACTCAATGGCTAGGGGTTGGGCTTGCTCCAGAGTTGGAGGGGAATCACCTGAGGCTTCTTCACTCACCTGTCTGGAAGCTGATGACAGCTGTCTCCCAAGACCACAGTTGGGGCTGGCAGCTAGACACCTCCAAGTGGCCCTGGGCTCCCTCACAGCAACAGCAAACATCCCAAGAGACAGCCAGGAGGAAGTGGTGTCACCTTTTGTGACCTATCCTCAGCCTCAGTTCTGCTGTCATCTGTCTGTTAGAGCTGTCACAAGCCCCCACCCAGACTCAGGGGGAAGGGACACAGACCCCAGTCTCAATGAGAGGAGTGTCCAAGAATTTGGGGGCCAAAACAAGTCAAAGTTTTCCCCTTATCCTACTTAGTTAAGGCTGGACCACTGAAACACCAGCTTTCCTAAAATATTTTGGCTTCACTTGTCATTAATATAGGTAACCTGCCTTACGAGGAATGGCAGAGACAGCCAGCTGTCACTAAAAATCTCTTCCTTTTCTTATTTAGGAAAAGCACCCTGTTTTTAGCTGGGTACATGGCTTCCCACAATACGAGCCTCTATTTCCCAGATGCCTAGCAGCTAGAGGTGGACATGTGGCTAAGCTCTGGAGAAGGAGTGTAATCAGAAATGTCATGTGTAACTTCTGAGAGGTGTCCTTAAAGGGAGGGAAGGAGCTCTTCTTCCTCTGTCTCCTTTCTGTTGGGGGGAATGTGGAAGTGGCAGCTTTGGTTCCAATAGCCATCCTGGACTACGAGGACAAGGGCCACCCAGGATTAGTGGAACCTGAGTCTCTGCAGACTTTGCAGACCTATCCTTTCAGCCCAAGACCACACACTTAAAGACTTATTCTGAGAAATGATAAAATTTTGTGGGCAAAAGTCACTATCATTTTGGGCTTCTCATGCTGACAAGTCAGCTGAACCTAATCCTAAAATGATGTGTACACCAAAGCTCACTCTCTTGACTTCACGTCCCATAGAGCAGAACTCTAAAGGGAAAAGGATCTTCCCCAGTTCCTGGTGAATACTGTTACTACTTACTCACTGGATCATTAGAGTCTCTGTTGATTCCAGTGTTTCTCAGGTGGATTCTGTTGTCATTGGGAGGTGGAGGCATGCTTTGGGACATTTAACTGAAGGTCAATAACTGATCTTTCCCTCACCCTACTCCTACAAATCACTGTTAAAAAACAAAAGTCTCCCCACATTTCCAAACACTCCCTAGGTACATGATACCACTCTCAGTTGAGAACCTCTGCTATAAACCAAGAAAGTGAGCCTGACCCTCTCTTCCCCACCTACCTTAGAAGTTCTTTCCTCCTGATGACTAATACTGGGCATGACCCATCCAAAAACCCATATTGGTGTGACCTCACCACGTCACCCTTGGTGGATGCAGTAGTTCTTAACTCAAGTTACAAGCAAATCTTGCTGGGTGCAGAGAGCTTGCCAGATTTGGTAAGATGGGAATCACTGGGTACACGGATCAAGCCAGGACAGCAGAACTGGGTGCAAGGACTTCATGGTGCATGAACACATATTTGTGTGAGAAGAGAATACACACCAAAACAAAGGACAGAAACCACTGAAACATAATTGACATTGATATTTCAAGGCATATTTTTAAGAAAGATCTTCATGGAAGTCATTGAGCCAGACAACCTTTTATGTTTGCAAGTCTGTAAGTATTCTTAATATTGCTACAAGGTTAAACAACCAGGAAACCAGGAATATCTCATTCCAGTTATGACTCGAGGTCGAAGAACTAATCTACTTCAGAAGTCATCTGAAGGGGCGGAGGGAATATATCTTGAGAACTAAAGACATGCAAGCATTAAATCATCTTTCCTACAACAACTTCACCTTGGTGCAAACACATACATTTTTCTCATATATACTGGACTGGGATACTTTCTTATTTATACCAGACCTCACGTCTTCAGGCTGGTCCCCATATTTCAGGATACCCTCGAGCATGGCCCATTTTCTTCTCACCTGCTCAACGAAACTGACAGGCATTGCATGTGGTCCCTGTCTGCACCTGCAGCTGGCTCCTCCATAGTCTCTTGCACTTGGACCACGCTCTAATGTGGGCCTCCCACCAAGAAGACAAAATAGTGAAGGCAGCTGTGCAAGAAAGAGCATCAGTTTTGAAAGATGTTGTAAGTCTCACAGTACACTAAGGCAGGCGTCCTCAAACTACCGCCCACAGGCCACATGCGGCCCGCCGAGGACATTTATCCGACCTGACAGGTGTTTTTGCCGCCGCTGCCAGTCCTGCTTAGCAGCCAACTCGTCCCGGGCCCACAGTGCGCATGTGTGGAATGTGCCCCGCACTCTCCAACGGCCCTCCAACGGTCTGAGGGACAGTGAACTGGCCGCCTGTTTAAAATGTTTGAGGACCCCTGCACTAAGGCATCTCTTTACTCAGTGCTAGGAGGCGTTTAAAATTTAACATGTCTTTCTCAACTTTAAATCACATTAAAGTTCATGACATCATGAGGGTATAATCGTACTGTTTTACAACCCCAGTCAATACAGAAGACTGAAGACAGTTATTTGAATTCCTAAAACTATAAGAGGCATCTACTCTAGAATGAGGATTAAAGTGCAGGTATTTCTACTTTCCTTTGACTATAACATTCTGAATTTTTCAAAGGTGAATAAAAAATCTTCATTTTTAAATTTTTATTTTTTATTTCTTGAGCAGAAGGAGTTGGGAATAAACCGGTCTTTTAACATAGGATTGTCAGACTCAGCAAAACAAACACCCTACCCAGGATACACTGTTAACTTGAATTTCAGATAAACAACAATTTTTAAAAATTATCTGTCCCATGTAATATTTGGGACATTTATAACTAAAAAGAAAAAAATTATTTGTTGCTTATCTAAAGTTCATATTTAACTGGCAAGACTACACAGATAACAAAAGGACTTATAGTCGGGATTCTTTTGGCTGTTTTGTGACAAAACCCAGCTCAAATTAGCTTAAGTAAAATGGGAAATTAATTGGCTGATATAACTGAAAAGTCCATGGTCAGATATGGCTGAATCCAGAAGACCGAAAGACATGAACACTAGATATTTGTCTCTCTCCTTCTCAGCATATAAGGCCAATGTCTCCACATGGTGGCCCTAAGCCGCCTTAGGCTTGTGTTCTCCCAGTATAGGCTCCCCTAGTGGAAAAAAGCACTTCTCTTTCTCAGTAGTTCCAAGATTGTCCTGTGATGGAGTCTCATGGGATTAACTGGGTCATGTGCCCATTTCTGAACCAACTGTCATAGCCTCAGACATTGTCTTAGTTCCTATGGCTGCTGTAACAAATTACCACGCCTAGATGGCTTAAAACAATGCAGATTTTATTCTCTTATAGTCCTGGAGGTAGGGCTGTGCTTCCTCCAAAGGCTGTAGGGGAGGATCTATTCCAGCTTTTGGGGGCTCCAGATGTTCCTTGGCTTGTGGCTCCAACACACCAATTTCTGCCTCTGTAGTTCCATTGCTTCCTCCTTTTATCTGTCTGAAAACTCCCACTTCCTTTTTCTTACAAGGACACTTATGGCTGCATTTAGGGCCTACCCAGATAATTCACAATTAGCTCCTCTTCTCAAAATCCTCAACCTAATTCCATCTTTTGCCATATAGAGAAATAGTTACAGATTCCGGGGATTAGGAAATGGATATATCTTTGGGACAAGCTGCCACTTGGTTCACTACAGGTATTTAGGATTGAAAAGTAAGTGAGGAATAGCTCTCAAAAAAATGGTGATGCTGATACTTGAAAAAGGGAAAAATGGATGCTGGAAAGTAGCCACAGCAAGATATTTACAGCAAGAACTTTTTAGTCTGTTCAATTCATGTATAGTTGACCCTCGGACAATGCAACGGTTAGAGGTGCCAACTCCCTACACAGTCGAAAATATATGTGTAACTTTTCACTGCCCCCAAACTTAACCACTAATAGCTTAACCACTAATAACCACTAAAACCACACTAATAGCTTACTGTGGAATAGAAGGCTTATCAATAACATGAACATTTGATTAATGCTATTGTGTATATGTGTTACATGCTGTATTCTTGCTTTTATTTTGAGACAAAGTTGCCTAGGCTAGAGTGTAGTGGCATGATCATAACTCACTGTAACCTCAAACTCCTGGGCTCAAGTGATCCTCTTGCCTCAGCCTCCTGAGCAGCTAGGACCATAAGCGTGAGCCATAATGGCCAGCTACTTAAAAAAAAAAATTTTTTTTCCCAGAAACGGGGGGCTTTACTATGTTGCCCAGGCTGGTCTTGAACTCCTTTCCTCAAGCAATCCTCCCACCTTGGCCTCCCAAAGTGCTGGGATTACAGGCATGAGCCTCTGTGCCCAGCCCACGTATACTATATTCTTACAATAATGTAAGCTGGAGAAAAAAAATATTATTAAGAAAATCATAACAAGAGAAAATATTTACTATGCATTAAGTGGAAGTGGATAATCATAATGGTCTTCATCTTTGTCATCTTCATGTTGAGTAGGCTGAGGAAGAAGAAGAGGAGAGGGTGGTCTTGCTGTCACAGGGGTGGCAGAGGCAGAAGAAAATCCATGTGTAAGTAGACCCATGCAGTTCAAACCTGTGTTGTTCAAGTGCCAACTGTATTAATATTTGGAAAGTGCCTATAATGTGCTGGGCACTGTGCTACCCCCAGAAGCTTCTAGTCCAGACTGAAATATTTGCCCAGCACGTACCGTGCAAGGGTTGAGGAGAATACAAAGCTAATGAAAGAAGAGTCCCTTCCTTTGGGAACACTTCAGACTTGACGTGTGGGGCAGAAAGTGGTGGGTGCTGTGAGGGGTTATCCTGACTGGGGCTGCTGAGCCATAAGAAAGTGCAGGGGAAAAGACCTTCCAGACGTAGAGCAGAGCAAGCTGGGCTGTGGGAAAGCGGAGATAGTGGCCCAGTGTGCTGCGAAGAAATTTGGACAGATGGCCTAGAATGTTAAACTAAGATTCTATACAGGCAAGGAAAAATCACTGAAAGTTCTACGAGTAGTGGCCAGATTGGTATTTTGGGAAGATTATAATGTCGTGGAGAATGGTTTGGTGAATCTGAGGTAAAAGTACTGCATTTCCTTCCTATCCTCCATTTATGAGGATGCCCCAATCCACACTGGCCCTTGTGGTTTTGCTTTAAGCTTTTCCTCCCCTAGGGCTGTCTGTTGTCACGGGTAGGGCTTCTCTTTCACATTCTTCCCTTTGTACAAACACCCACCCTCCTAGACCTGGGTCTGACTCCTGCAGCACACAGGGACTCCCAGCGCCCAGCTTCTGCAGTGCAGGGCACCCAGCGGGCATCCCCCGACGCCTCAGTAGGCAGATTTCTGGAAAGTTCTACGGGACAGATTTCCAGCAAGTTCTAAGGGCACCATAGAGACTTTTCCAATAAGGTCTGGATCTCATTCATTTCTGGGGTGGGTGGGAGGACAGGGTGCTCTGCCTTCGGAGCTGTACATTAGCCATAGGGGTTGACAGCTGCTTTCTGTATCAACAATTCCCACGTGCCTCTCTTTAGCCAAACCCTCAGTACTCCAATCCCCAGTTAATAATCCTTTACATTAAACTTTGCCGGCTCCAATCATTGTGTGTTTTTTCTCTTTCCTGATTGGACCCAGACTGATACACCATCCTTCTAGACCTGAGCTATTCAGGACAGTGGGGGCTGAGCACTTAAAATGTGGCCAAATGCCAGTGAAAAACCGATTTTTAAATTTTACTTAAGTTTCTTTTAACTGTAAAAAGCACATATCATAAAATATACCATCTTAACTTTATAAAAGTGAAGAGTTCAATAGTATAAAGTATATTCACATTGCCGTGCAAAAGATTTCCAGCACTTTTTCATCTTACAAAATGGAAACTCTATACCCATTAAACATTGTTCCATTTTCCCCTCTCCCTAGTCCCTGGAAACTACCATTACTTTAATTTTAATTTGAATTAGAACAACTGGAGCAGTATAAAATATTTTTGCTAAGTATTTTATTACATGTAAGATGTCTCATTACCATTTTAATATTTTAATTACATGTTAAGATGATAAGATTTGAGATATAGTGGGTTAAATAAAATACACTATTAACAATTATTTTCGCTTATTTCTTTTTACTTTTGAATGTGGCTACTACAAAATTTTCAATTACATATGTGGCCTGAATTTTATTTTATTTTATTTTATATTTTTATTTTATTTTCTTCTGCACTTCTTTTTTTTATTTTAGCATATTATGGGAGTACAAGTGTTAAGGTTACATATATTGCCCATGCCCACTCCCCCCTCAAGTAAGAGCTTCAAGCGTGTCCATCCCCCAAACGTTGCACATCTTACTCGTTGTGGTTGTATATACCCATCACTTCCTCCCCCCTCCCACCCTCCCGACACCCAATAAATGTTACTTCTATATGTCCACTTAGGTGTTGATCCATTAATACCAATTTGCTGGTGAGTACATGTGGTGCTGGTTTTTCCATTCTTGAGATACTTCACTTAGTAGAATGGGTTCCAGCTGTATCCAGGAAAATACAAGAGGTGCTATATCACTGTTGTTTCTTAAAGATGAGTAGTACTCCACGGTATACATATACCACATTTTATTAATCCACTCATGAATTTATGGGCACTTGGGTTGTTTCCACAGCTTTGCAATTGTGAACTGTGCTGCTATAAACATTCGAGTGCAGGTGTCTTTCTCATAAAGTGACTTTTGATCTTTTGGGTAGATGCCCAGTAGTGAACTTGCTGGATCAAATGGTAGATCTACTTGTATGGCTTTGAGGTATCTCCATATTGCTTTCCACAGAGGTTTAACTAGTTTGCAGTCCCACCAGCA
>VSME01343738.1:0-22764 GCA_008750935.1 Microcebus tavaratra
TACACATGTATTTGCTTATGTTGCATGAACATCAACTATGGTGTGCACTTCGTTGGCTGTGGTCATAAATGTCTAGACACCAGGAATCGAAGTGTGGGTAAGCACTGGATAGTTCTAGACATATTGTGAATTCTTAATACATAAAGAACAATTATATCAAGACTTCTAGTGTCTTTCACTCAAAAATATATTCCAGGTTTGTGTTGGTGACTCAGTGTAAACTAAGATACTATGTAATTTCAGGAAAAAAACATTTAATATTGTATATCCATTATCTAAGTTGGAATATAGTTTTTATTCCATATGCTCTTAGCTTATTAGTTATTTGTGGAATGTCCTCATCTAATAAGCAAAGTGGAGAAATCACACTACAAACTGCATGTTTTCCTAAATATTCAGATCACTGGAATGAAAGTGTTTTATATTTGCTTAGCTTTACTAATTTTTAAATATATTTGCCAAAAGATATTTTTTAAAAAACTGTTTGTTTCCAAGTACGGTCTTGGCTTAAGTGTGCCCTTGAACTAGATAGGTTGTACAGACTTTAAAAAGAATTAGAAAACTCTGGTTTGCTTTATTGTATCTGGTTTCATAAAGTCATCAATTAAAAAGAATTATGCACTTAAAACTTTCATCTTTAATAAGTGATCAACAAACCCAAGCTATAGTCTAGTGAGCACCTGAGAGAAGACAGGCCAGATTTGTGAGTCCTGAACTAGGGCAAGGAGAGAGCCATTCTTGTCGTATAAATCACCATGGGGCTTGGGTAAACCCCACAGTGCTGTGCAACTTGCGTGGCTGATCAGGGACTCAACTCAAAGATGGTTATAGAGGGAGACGGAGGCAGATACTGTATGTCACTGTTGAAGAGGTTCGTATACATATAAATGATCCATAAAGTGAGGCAAGAGAATGGGATTTGGCTTTTTCCAGAGATCCCAGGTTAAGTGGGGATCTGAGAAACCCAGAAAGGATGCCATTTGCAGCCTATATGTTAAAGAGCATATATTGTTTCATTGTCATTGTAAGCATCAGGACTCCTATCCAACTTCAAGAGAAAGGAAGCTGGAAATCACTTCACTGAAACTGGGAGCACAGGTGCACGCATACTGCCCCCACCCTGTCGCCTCCGCCCTGCACACACACACACACACACACACACACACACACACACAAAGAGGACAATCACATAAAATTTTAAGCATTGATCTCAGTATGGGGGACGAGCAACGTTCTATTCCACACACATGATTTATACAGATAGAACAGCTTTAATGTGGTACGCCACCCTCTAAATTTTTAAAACAATTTTATAATAGTGTTTAAAACCAGACAGGGACAGTTTCGAGAGCAAAGCTATATCAAAGGGTTTAGTTAAAATGATTTACTTGTGGGTTTTAAACAGCATTAAGTGGTTTGTGAAAAGTGTTCTGATTTGTGCTTAATATGGATGGTGCTTAAAAGTCTGGGCACCGGAAAGGTACACCCCTGGAGACACATTTACCAGGAAAATGCAGGCCTTAAATACAGCTGGGTGTTTGCTTCCCAGGCTGCTTTTCTGAATATTAGCATTTAAACCACCCACAGAGGCTTTGCAGATGCTTCACCGGGTAAATGAAGTAAAGATAAGAAAACTTACCTCTCACTGCTATTTCCTTTAAATTTAGTGATAGTTCTGAAAATTCAGTTGACCAGAGAATCAGAACTTAAACTAGCATTAAAAAAAGCTATTTTGAAAATCCAACTCAGCTTAGTTAATATTCCTAAATTAAATAAACAAAGGGAACTGACCCTACTTTTGCTTAAAATTTTCTAATTCGATTCTATGCTATTTTAATTTAATCACATAATAGAGAAGCCTCAAGCTTTTATGTGAATAATATGAGAGTAGTCATAATAATAGCACTTCTCTTATTATAACATTTTTTAAAGAAATTCAGAGTGACATATGATGGTATCTCCCTCAATCCTTACAATATCCTTAATAATTTAGGTTGAACTATTACCATCTAAATGTGCCTTTGGGAAGTTGAGTCATGGAGACATATAAGGTAAGAGCTGCAGAGGATTTGGGCACATGTGTTGTTCTAATGAATTCATTTAAAAGTATGTTTTAGCTTCTACAATGTGCAGAGCATCCTTCTAGGCTCTGGGGTTACTGAAGGAAAGGCAAACAAAGCCCCTGCCTCATGGAGAATCTATCATAGGGAGAAAGATAATGATTGAATAAATAACAATTAACAAACAAGAACATTGCAGATGAGTGATTTGAAGAATATAAGATGAGGTAGTGTGAAAGGGTAACTGGGATGTGGGTATTTTTACAGATAAAGGATCAAGGATCAAGAATGCTCTGAGAAGGTAACATTTGACCCCACAGCTAGATATCCAGGAGACAATAGTGCCACACTCTGAGCAGTAGCTCTTCCACCTGAGGAGCTGGGAGGTGGTTTGCCCTGAGGCAGGAATAAGTCTAGTTTGTGCACAGAGCAGGGGGAGGGATGGTGGGGCTGGACCTTGAGTAAGAGGAAGTGGGGAATAAGACAAGGAGAAAGACCAAGGCAGCAGTTAGCTCTTATTAAGTCTCATATGGGATAATACAGAGGCTTAGTTTTATTCTAAATAGTGGAGAAGCCATTGGAAAGTTGCAGAGAATGAACTGATCTGATTCAAGTTATGTTTCAAAGTAAACTGGTTGTTGACCAGAGAATGCTGATGGGCAAGACTGGATAAAGAGGCCAGTTGGAGGCTATTAGAGAGGACAAACTAGATAAAGTGGTGTGGATTATATGGGTAGCTGGAGACACAAAGCAACTTTGAGCAGTTTGAAAGATTTTATTTCTGTGGTATAAAATGATTCATGACTGGCTGTGCACAGAATACAAATAAATGATAGATATTAAAGAAAAAATGAATGAGCTTTCCACCATATAAGGACACAGCAAAAAGGTACTATCTTTGAACTAGGGTAAACCCAAACCAGACACTGAATCTGTTGGTGCCTTGATTTTGAACTTCCTAGCCTCCAGAACTGTGAGAAATAAATTGAGAGAGAAAGAGAGAGAGAGAAAGAGAGAGGGGGGGAGAGAGAGAGAGAGAGAGAAAGAGAGAGAGAGAGAGAGAGAGAGAGAGAGAAAGAGAGAGAGAGAGAGAGAGAGAGAGGGAGGAAGGAAGGAAGGAAGGAAGGAAGGAAGGAGGAAAGGAAGGAAAGGAAGGAAAGAAAGAAAAAAGGAAAAAAAAGAAAAGAAAAGAAAGAGGTCAAGTTTTACCTCTCTTTTAAAAGATGAAATTAAAGATAAAATATCCAAGCCCATTTCCTCCCAGCAGATGAGGATAGCTCCTGGCCTACTGTACCATGGACCACCATCTCTGTTTTTAATGATATTGATAGTAAGAAGGATAGGTGCTATTAACTGAGAATCTCCCATATGCTAGATGCTGCATATGCCAAATCTCAGAGTCTCACTCAAATCCTCTGATTGAGTTATATCATTGGCTTCATCTCAAAAATGAGAAAATTGAGTTTCAGAAAGATAGTTAGGCAAATTCCATGTGTGAGAGATAATATATATTTATTAAGTGCTTAAAACCACAGGCTGGGGCCAGAGTTCCTAAATGTGAATCTGCCACCACCACTTATGAACTGGGCAACTTCGATCAAATTATTTCACTCTTCCATGACTCAGTTTCTTTTTTATTGTCATAGCATTAAATTTCTTTCTTTTTTTTATTTCAAGAAAATATGAAGTACAAACATTTTGGTTGCATTTTGTATCTTTGCTTCTCCCTAGCAAGGGTTAGAGGTATGCCCTTCCTCTCCCTGATGCTCACCACATCCCTCAGATGCCTCAGTTTCTTTGTCTGAAAAATGCAAATGATTTAAAAATAAACTTTGAGGGATTAAATGAGTTTAGATGTGCAATGCTTTCATGTTTTACTGTCCTGTTGTTAAGCCTGCAATAAACATTATTGCTCAAATCACACAGTTAGTAAGCAGTGATATCCACTTCTCTTTGGTTTTTTATCTCTGATAATGATTATAATAACAAATATTTGCCATAATAAAAAATATGGAGTCCAACCAAACATCTTGCAAATAGACAAGTAATTTTTTCTGGTTTATTTACTTACTGGTAACTATCATGAATTGGGAGCGCAAAGATTTCCTAAATACTTTTTCAAGTCTTTTGTGGGTGTGTGTGTATGTATGTTTTAGAGAATTTTACAGTATATATGTCAACCAGTATCTTAGAACAGATGTTTAAAAGCAAAGCTTCAATATATTCATATATAAAATAATCCATTCCAAGAGAGGAACCAGTAGTATAGAGCCCCAAAATAGAATAGATAAAGCATAAACATTCCACATATTTATCTAGAAAAGCACAAACACTACATAATCAGATCTATATGCGGACATTCTTACAGCCTGCCCTTATCCCATTTCTACTCACTCATACACACACTTCCCCCACCCCCACAACACATAGAAAACACATTTAAAGGAAATAGCATCTATAAAGTAATCAAGTAATATAGCTTGGCACACAGTGGTTATTTAGTTATTAGTTGTCTCAATCCAATGATAATGCCAGTGTGCCCAATGATGAAAAGGATAAAGAGTCTCTGAATTCCTGTGGGAAAATCCAAACCTAAGCCATTTACTATTTCCATGTATAATTGCTTTTCATGGAATCTAAAAAAAGTTTCTTTCAAAAAGCCTTTGAGAACATGGTACTTAAAATGTTCCTTTGAATACACAAGTAGCTTATAAAATACAGGAGCCTTGGGGGTAGTATAGTTTGGGAAAAGTTATCTTTCATGGATAAATTCAACTATACATTTTAGCTAAATATAGAATTTAAAATTATAATAGAACATTACTATATCCCAGAACAATATTATTTGTCTCTCACTGAATAATTCCATGCCCTCTCATTTGGAACTAGTCTTTTTGATACTAGTGTAAATAATTTTCTCACTTTTTGTTTTGATGTACAGACATGCAAATTTGGTTTAGTTTTCTTTTTTTATTTTGAAATTAAGCTCTGCAAACAATTCGAATACTTTTTTCTGTAGATTATTTTGGGCTTTCTGCATATGCAATGAAATCTTTTGCCAATGAGGAAAGTTTTGTTTTTCCTTCCCAATTTTCCTACTATTTTTTGTCTTTGTATTGGCTAGGACCTATATTGAGATGTCTAATATTATTTTATTCTATGTTTATTTATTCAATTATTTATATTTTAAAGATAACTTTAGGAGTTCAGGGAGTTCCTTTTCCCTCTTGTACATGCTAAAAGATATTTTATAATATCTTCTTATCTCGTGGGGCTTACAATGTTATTACTTTATGTGAGAAATTTTGTTTATCTTTACCTAGATATTAATGCTTTAATTACTTTTCAATTCTTTGTTGCATCTTAAGTGCTTGGAGTCACTTCTTGTTTGGTACTACCTTAACTAAATTGTTAGGTTGACTTTTCAGGACACCCAGGTAGTGTAAATTAGGGTTTTTGGCCGATATGTGGTTACAAAACATAAGTGGAGGATTCCCCCACCCCCACCTCCATTAGCACTAAGACATGAGACAGATAAATTTATATATGGTTCTCTGAGAGTTGATTTATTTCAAGTTTACAGTTAGGCTTCAAAGTAGCCTTTGTGCTGCTCAGTCTTAAAAGATGCATCCTCTGGGCTTTGCCTACTTCCTTCGAGGCCTAGTGATGTGTAAAAAACAACACTTAATGTTAATAGGTTTAGGAAATGTCCTCAAGGTGAAAGCCATGCTCAGTGTAGAGTTTAGCTTCAGAGTAAGTTCAGTGCCTAGGCTTTGAATTTCCTCCTGACTTTTTTGCTAGCAAACTGTTGAAGTTAAAACATTTAAATGATATTTATTTTTGTATTTTATATTTAAGTCATTAATTCTTTTTTTTGTTTTTGGAAGATTGGAGTAGTATATGCTTTCCTATAGAAGAAAACTTAAATAAATTTAAAATATTGAATAATAAAAGTATAATAGATGTTACTCCAAAGTAAATATAAATTGAGTCTTTCAGAGACTATTCTTTGGCTACTAAGGTAAACATAAACTCAACCTGTCTTTCTAAGTTCTTCTCAATATGTCCTCAGGTATGCAATTATAACAGTTTATTTCCCATTTTTACATATAATCCACACCCTGGCTGCTATGGTTTGTATATTTGACCCCTCAAAATCTCATATTGAAATTTGATCCCCAGTGTTGGAGGTGGGGCATAACAGGGTAATAGGAAGTGTTTGGAGCACAAGGACAGTGAATGGTTTGGTGCAGTCCTCTTAGTAATGAGTTCTTTCTGTATTGAGGTTCCTGAAAGAGCTAGGTCTTAAAAAAGCCTGGCACCCTCCTCTCCCACCCACTCTCCTTTCTTCCCCTCTCGCCATGTTGTCTCTGTACATGACAGCTTCCTTTCACCATCTGCCATGAATGGAAGCAGCCTGAAGCCTTCACCAGAATCAGATGCTGCTGCCATGCTTCTTGCACAGCCTGCAGAGCTGTGAGCCAAATGTACCTCTTTTCTTTATAAATTACCCAGTCTCAGATATTGCTTTAGAGCAATCAAAATGGACTAAGGCACTGGCCAAATAATAGTATTTACTTTCCCCAACATGTCCTGGATTTGTGATTGTGCTTTTGCAAATTCTGAACTCTCTTCCTAAAACACTTTCTATCTCCACATGTTAAAATCCTACTCAAAGACCATTTCAAATGGCAGTTCATCCAAGAATTTCATCTTCCACCTAGATTTTGTTTTCTCCTCACTGACTTCTCAAAGTTTTTTGTATGATACTGTAGACTAAGAACTGGTTTTAGATTCAAATAGAATTGGGCTGTCTTTCTGGCTCTATTACTTGCTATGTGTGTGAACTTAGGCAATCTCTCTAACGTAATCATTTTATTTAAAAAAAGGATGATTGTATTTTTATCTATGATATTATCTTATTTTGAGGACTGTAATAAAATAATGCATATATAAAATATTCAGTGCTCAGTCAGTGGCAGCTATTTTATTATTACCTTAATGGGGGCTGCTGTTGTATCCTATGTTATAGGTTTCTATCCTAGATATATTTCCCACTAGACAGATGCTTCCCTGGGAGATGAGATTCTTTCTCATTTCTCTTGATGTGAACTGGCATAGTGTTTTACATTCAGTATATGTTGAATAAACTTTTGTTTTCACTGAAATAAACTGAATTGAATATAACTGTGAATAGGTCATGTGTCTGTGGCATGAGGGTGAAGGATTTCAGGGAATACCACCCCCAAATATGAAACCTTGGTGTGCTCATTGCTTTCAATTGAAGACAGTTGGAGATTGCCAGCTGCTGGAAAAGGCTTTCTCTGAATTTCCCTTATCTGCCTTGAGACCAGATTCTTCAGAAAAAATTCAATTATCTTTTTTTTTTTTTTTGAGACAGAGTTTCTCTTTGTTGCTCAGGCTAGAGTGAGTGCCGTGGCATCAGCCTAGCTCACAGCAACCTCAAACTCCTGGGCTCAAGCAATCCTTCTGCCTCAGCCTCCCGAGTAGCTGGGACTACAGGCATGTGCCACCATGCCCGGCTAATTTTTTCTATATATATTAGTTGGCCAATTAATTTCTTTCTATTTATAGTAGAGACGGGGTCTTGCTCTTGCTCAGGCTGGCTTCAAAGTCCTGACCTTGAGCAATCCGCCCACCTAGGCCACCCAGAGCGCTCGGATTACAGGTGTGAGCCACTGCGCCAGCCAGAATTCAATTATCTTAGATCTCCTTCCCAGGAATCACATCAATTGGGGAGACTGACTCATCTCACAGGAAAGAATACCAGAGCTTAACATCACACCCAAACTTTGCCACAGGCTATCACTTGTTCTTTGGGCCCATTTGTTCCCTTCCTCAAAATCATTTACTGTCCCCTAAATTGCCTACATCTCCCCACTACTATCCCTATGAAAAAAGTATGAAAGCTTCTACATTTCATTAGGTTATTGGGTAGGCATTTTGCTTCCTGTGATGTCCCTGTGCAGGTAACACATTTGTATTCTTTTTCTCCTGTTAATCTGCCTCCTGTCAGTTTATTTCATTGACTCAATTATCCAACCTTCAGAGGGTAAAGAAAGTTTTTCTCTCCTCTACAAGGTAAAATAAGTGGAGCTCCCATTTGAAATTAGAAATTGAGAGAAACAAAATTAGGTGGGTACCTGAAACCTCTAGATGCAACTAAGAACATAGTGATCATCTTAAAATGTATACATATTTTATCATCTATCTGTCTATTTTTCATAAATAACTCTGTTATTAGAGCAACGAGAAGTATATATGCTAGTAATAAAATTTGTTTAGGTTATCCTTATGGAAATTATCTGCAGATTGTTGTCATTGTAGTCAAGTTTATCATTGTGTCTATGCTCAAATTTGTAACCATCTCTCAAATTCCTATTATGAATCAAAGTTAAATTAGATTCTGATTTATGCAAAAACTGAAAAAAAGTGACTATGTAATTCTCAGAAGAAGTTAAAAATCTCTGCCATACAATACTTTTTTCCTAAACGTCCTCAGAATCCTCTCTCTTCACTATTTTATATTCATTGAAGAGTCACTTGGGGAGGTAGTAGGATCAGTCAGTAGCATGTACTTAGATGCTTCAATTCCCAAGTATTTTAGATGTTGCTTGTATTAAGGACAAATTAAGCTGAAAGTTGTAGTCTGGGGGGCTTTTGGAAAAGAAAAGCCTTTAAGCAATTAATGGCTTGTTCAAGTTGTGCCTATGCGGAGAGCACAACCAGGCAACTTGTGCAGCAATTTATAGTAACTGGGGTAAATGAACCATGGTTAGAAGTAGAATTTATGAACTGTTTGCTAAACTTGTAATTAGCTAGAGATGTAAAGCCACAAACCGGAGGTGCTCATAGTACAACAGAGCTAGAATTATTTTGTTGCCATTTATGGTTTAAATTAACTGAGTTCCTCAGTGTTCCCTCCTGTTGGGAGTTGAGGCCTGTTTTGTTATATTTAACAATTAAGAAAAAAAGTGGAAATAAGAAATTAACTGGTGATGTGATCAGGAAAAAAAGCTTGAAGAACTTTAAGAGGAAACTTTAGTTTTTCTGTGACCATAAATTTGGGAAATATTAAGAACAAAGAATTTGAGGTTTTCTAATGTGTATGTTTTCTGGTCTGTGTTTAAGTGGATGTCACTGATTTGGTGATTTGTGATCACTGTTATATTATGTAAATATACTATTGAAAATGTAATTGTTTGAAAATGTATTGTTTTCCATTTTTATTCAACTATTTGGCATAGTACATTGTTAAATAAATTTGCATTATTCTGGATTATTCATTCTCTGAGAGAGATCAAAGTTATAAACACCAAATACCTCTCAAAACAATGTTGATCTATAACAGGAAAAATATTAAAATGCAGCCCAGAAGTATTATGAAAACACCATTTTACAAATTATTTCACTTATAATATTTGATCAATTGATTAATGTATCAATGAGAAGATATAACCTCACATATTTGGATCAACAAACAATACTGATGTGATCTAGCTTGCCATAAAGTAAGGTGAAGAAAGAGAGAAATAAAGGCAAAATGAAATTGTGGCCACTGTGTCTCTTAGTTTGTGGTTTGGCTCTATGACTTATGTCCAAAAAAAAAATTAGATTGAAATTAAGTTCTCTATTTGGAGAATCTTCTGAACATTTGTGGGGGGGGGGGGGCAATGTGCCTGTGTGTGAAAATTGTCTATGAAGTTAGTTATGCAGCTTTTTAGTATAGACTGGGAAGCTGAATCCTTATGAGAACTGTAAACACTAAGGGAATTGCATCATTATTCTCCATGTGGAGTAAAATGCAGTATCACTGTGAAACCATTTGATTGTTAGAATTATCACAGAATCATTGACTAGCACCAGACTTGTTTTTGTTATTGTTGCTGTTGTTTGTTTGTTTGCTTGCTTGTTTTGTGACAGGGTCTCTCTCAGTCACCAGGACTAGACTGTCGTGGTGTCATCATGGCTCACTGTAACTTCAAACTCCTGGCCCTAAGCAACCCTGACCACCTTGGCCTCTCAAAGTGCTAGGATTATGTCCCAGCCCAGACTTGGTTTTAAAGCTTAGCTTTGCAATGGACAACACTGAACCAATCTGTTCCTTCAAGTTTAAATTTCAACATTTGTATATCAGAAATAACAATGTCTAACTTAGAAAGTTATAAATTGGCACATACTGGAAACTAGTAAGTTAGAAGTTTATTGAAATTATTTATCTAACTTCCTATTATCTATAGCTTCCTGATAATTATATCTCTTTGAGCATTTCCAGTGCTGAGAAAGCTTAAGAATACAGTCCTTTCCTTTTGAGTTGGATTTCAAATGTTATTAAGAATGACTACCATGCTACAAAAAGGGGAGGAGAGGGAAGGGGAAAGTGTGAGTAAAGGTCACATGGTGAGAAAACACAGGACTTATTTTGGGGAATTGTGAATATTCATTGTAGTTTGAAGATAGAATAGATTGAAGGTTTTTTATTTTGGGGAGAGTAGGGGACAGAAAGGGCAGAAATGTGTACAGAGACACAGAGGGAGGAAGATCATTGAAGAAGTAATCAAGGCAGTGTAGACTGTAAACTCTACATTGATAGGTACCCTGTATGTTTCATTCACAACTTCATTCTTGGTATCTATCATTGTACATACAGGCACTTATAAATATTAGATAGAACTATGTGAAAATGTTGCTATGCACTCATTTTTATCAAACAAAAGTGATAATTTCATATAGCCCAACTTAATATTTGTAGATAGATTAATGAATAAATGAGGAAATATTATAGAGAATCTCAAATGATATATTATTGAATTATATTTCTAGTCATAAAAGACTCTGATCAGGAGTTTTAGCAAGTAGATGGCACTGTCAAATCTGGCTTTGGGGAAGATTCCTCTGGCTTGGTGTATATGGGAAAAATGAAAAGCAGAATTTAGAATATTTGCTACTTGAGAGGTCTTAAGTAGCATTGGCAAAAAAAAAAAAAAAAAAAAAGAAAAAGAGAAGAAGAAATTCAGGAGGGAAGAATGGAAATGGTTACCATATGCATAAACTAGCTGGAAAATCTCATTTTCTGTTAATTAAAAGCCTGTTCAATGAGTTTGTTGATTAAAGGTATGGTAGAATAAGAGAGGGATGTATTTTGAATTATTTTCAAAACCAAGAAGTTTCTCTCCTTAAGTGTAAAAATATGTTACAAGATGATAAATGAGTGTGTCCTCTCCTTCTCTTTTTATAGGTTCAGATCAAATGGAAACTATTTGAAATATCTGAATTGTATGATTAGAAATTTATGCCACTTTAACTTTCTTAAAGAAGTTTCCTCTACAAATTTACAGTGTTTACCTTAACATTCTTCAGTGATTATAAACATAGTATATAATAATTAGATCCAGTGTATAAAATAGAGATTAGTATAAAATAGAAATTAAAATTATCCATAATCCACTCTTAGAGATAACCAGTGAAAAATTAGTTGCATTTACTTCCAGTATTTTAATGTAAGTATTTGTGTAAATGCATGCATTTTCTCCTCAAATGAAATTTGTATCATATTCAAGAATTTCTTGCATTGATAATACATTTTCATCATTTTCTCATTGTCTTTAAGTACTTATCAAAAACATGTTTTAAAAAAACTACATTATTCCATACACATATGTATATGTGTTTTAGTTTTTGTTCCAACAATTTTTGACTTTTCCTATATGAAATATGACTGTGTTTACTTATATTTTCAGCATGATTTATTATAGAATGCTTTTAGCTTTTTGCTTTGGGAGCCCTAATATTTATTAATTTGTTTATATATACACATATATATTTATTTTATTTTTGTGTTTTACTCCTTCTTGACAACTATATTTTTTACATTTGCTTAACATCTTGTTATCATATTTATGACTATCATTTAACCTCTATGTGTGTTTGTGTTTTAAACTCTCTTGTGTGTGTTCCTATGTTCACAAGCCTGGTTTTGCCAATTGTTAATGCTCTTGGTTTCACTTATTTCTTTCACTGTTTCCCTTAGGGCCCCCAAATCTCTTCTCCAAATATTAAGCTTAAAGTTAGTCAGGTATGCAGCCCCTAGTCCAATGTTCAGAGTCAACTAATACACGAGTGCAGCTCAACTAGACCAAGGTGAGATGTTTGTCGATTTCTATCCTATTATCCTCATCCTTATGAGTATATTGAGGTAAATTTACTCCTAGAAAATTTACAATAGTCTGTATTCCTTCTTTTACTAGAAGCAGTACATGGAATTACATAATTTTGAAAATCCATGGAATCTAATATTCTTCCTCTGTATCAGTATTTATTAACATTATTGATTCATTAACTACTTCTAATCCTAAGATTCCATTGCTGGATGCACAATTTCCAAAAGAATTCTGGATTAGTGTGGATGGAGTGGAGTAGGAACAGTAGCATCTAGCCAACTTAAAGAGTGCTTTTTGTGTGGTAGGGGAGCTCTAGCCTGCCTTTGCAGTGAGGCCCAATTTCTGGATTTAGTAGGTGTGGACATAAAATAAACGTTAGTGGAAGATTCCCTCTGCTGGCTTTTTTTTTACCTTGACTTTGTTGTAGTTTAAGAGGTTTAAGCTTGAATGAGCCATTGATCATTTCTTAATTTAGCCCATTTCTACTGGAAGAGGGTATTCCTCCTACAAGTTGAGAATTTGTTCAGTATATTCTTAATTTCCATGGTTGCTGGGACAATGTATTTTTTTTTCCTCTTGTGTTTTTACTAGAATTCTACAGGAAAAGTGAAGAAGGTAAATTAGGCAGGGCCTTGTGCAGTTAGTTTTCACTGAAATCAAGAAATCAGTGTCCTAACCCCATCACAGTGGATGTGAGCCCATTTTCTCCTCATCTCTGTAAGCTCTGTGTACCTATGAAGTGGCAAGTTGAAATCCCAGAGCGATAATACATCTTATATTGTTAGCAGCTCATAGATATCAAATCTTATAAAGTCAGTTATCAACCTTCTCTTCCCTTAGATAAATAATGTCATTTTGATCATTTTATTTCCTTTGAAAACATAGATTTTTAATTTACAAAGGAAATCAAATGATGTATTCTTGATATATGAATGCTCATTTCCACTCAGTATACAATTTCTTAGACACTGCAGATAACTGAGATACCTAGGGTCTACATTGTTTTATGTTCTTAATATGTAAAAGACATTGTCACAGAGGAAACAACAAAACAGCTTGTTCATTAGCAAACACAGCATGTAGGTGGAAACAAAGGGACAGAAACAAGACCCTAATTATACCTATGAATTGCTCTTCTTCCTTAGAAAGAGAAGACCCTGTTTTCCCCTCAGTAACAGTGTCCTTTAGGGCTTTTACTATGACTGTATTTTTCCATATGTCTATGAGTCAGTATGTGAGCTTGATCATTGTTGCCTAATAAACACAACATGAATTCCCACTAGTAGTCAACTAATGGGTACTTCAAGTGCAATTTTCTATGCCTGTTAAATGAACAAGTTGAAAACTTTGCCATTCTGAAGCTCCTTTGGTGAGCAGGGGACTATATTATAAGGGATTTTGGACAAGTTTTTGCATAGATTATAGTCCTATAAAAGAAAAATTATTCTATAATACTGTCCCTCCATAGAATAATTTTTATTTTTTTGGATGCAGGAGTTCTTAACCATCCACTTGAAATATAGCCCATTATTTCACTGTGACTGGTAGCTTCCTCTGCCTAGAAATAAAAACTGGTGCTTAAACTACTTTGAAATTTGAATAACTGTGAATAATTTTTAACCATATATGACATACTCAATGAGGTTGAATAATAGTTTACATATGTGCTGATAGAAAGGAAAGAAACTGTACCTTGACCAAAAACTATGTATTTTCATTTTAGCCAATATTGTTTTTGTCCACAAAAAGCATAGGAAATTGAACATGTAATAATGAAGACTTAATATTTGTGCACTGCTGGAGTGCTTCCGGATGATTATATTTTAACAAAAGTTAATGGCCAAGTAATGGAAATAATGAGCTAAAGTGAAAATCCAATATGAGTTTGATGAGCAGAACATTCTGAATGAAAGCGTACTAGGGGAGAAAATCCCTATGGAACATTTTACATTGTAGTACTACTGGAGTTTATTAGTTTTAGTATGAGAATGGACATGATTGATAAAGGAACCTAAGTGAATGTGTGCTGGTGATCTCCAAAAGAAATTGGGCAAAATCTTGAGATCTCTTAAAGAGAAAGCAAAACAGTGAAAAAAAAAAAAAAAAGTCTTTACCAGACTTCATCTCTATTTCCATTAATTCCTCATGTATATTTATCAATATTTGCTCATGGCCTATAAAGCTGATCATGGAACAAGTAACTATTTGGTCTGCTAAGACAGGAACCTATCATACTGATACTCAACTAGGAGTAGGTAAGGGAGAGGAGAGCAGCAATGTCAGGAATAGATAAGAAATGGAGATTTGGGGGTCTGATGAACAAACAATAGTGATATGGCAACACAGAGTGATGAATAACAAATCTATGACAAAAAAGACCTAAATGACTCTTTTAGTACCATAAAATAATTAAAGTATCCTTTCCCTTATATAATTGAGAAAGAAAGGGAAACGGTAAGAATTTTCAGACTATTGATAACAGAAATTGATGCCAGTATTCAAAAAATTCAAAGGTTCAAATGATACCATCATTATCACACCACCACTACCATCATCATCATCATCATCATCATCATCATCATCGGAAATACCATTATTATCAAAGATAGCATTCACCAGACAATTAGTAGATTGATTTTATATACGAAATTTCATTCAATTCTAACAACCCAATGAGCTTATTGTTTTAATTTAAATTCTGATTTTATAAATGAGATAATAAATTGGGTAGCTTGTTAAAACTTCATAATCTGCAGGAATAGCAGGGCAACTGGGTCCTTTTTTGATATACTGAGTTATATTGTTCCACAATGAATAAAGCGTTTTGCAAATTAAAATTGTTACAGACTATTGTAACAAGCAGTTGTCATCATCATTAGTAACAATGTAATTTACTATTTGAGGAGTGGTTTATATTCATCATTCTGTGATATAAACAACAAGCAACTATAAACAACTCATAGTTCTGATATAATCCATTTTCTTATATATTTTAGGTGTATGAGTTAGGGCCAAATGAATGAAGTATTTAGTAATATAAAAGGGGACTTCATAAAGTTCAAGCAAAATGTATATTATGAAAAAACTATATATGGATTTTGACTTTATTTTGCACCAAAATGAACTCATACTAACTTGTTATAGCATGTCTGAACAGGATATAGTTTGAAGCACTAAGAAGGATAAGACATTCCTTTAAAAAGAGCTCCTATCAGACCAACATAGATTTTGCTAAAATTAAAGCAAAAGAAACATCCAATTTATGTTGAAGCTTGGCTGAAAAATAGTGAAATCATAAAAGCTTTACTAAAAGTATATGAGGGCAATGTATATTGGGGAAATGATAAGAAATCAACAGTTTACAAATGAATAACTCATTTTAAGAGGAATGAGATGATATTGAAGATGAAGCATGCAGTGGCAGACCATTCATATCAATTTGTGAGGAAAAATTAATCTGTTATTTTCCTAATTGTAAAGGACTGAAGATTAAAAGTAGTAATAATAGCCAAAACCATAGAAATCTCAATTGGTTCAGCTTACACAATTCTGACTGAAAAATTAAAGTTTAGTAAATTTTTCCACTCAATGGATGTCAAAACCATTGTGCCCAGATCAGCTGCAGATAAGAACAGAGCTTTCAATAGAAATCTTAAACAAGATCCCAAAGCACTTGTTTGAAGAATTATAAGAAGAGATGAAACATGGTTTTACCAGTACAACCCTGCAAACAAAGCATAATCAAAGCAACATCTAGCAAGAAATGAAAGTGGTCCTGTCAAAGCAAAAGTAGACCTGTCAAGAGCAAAAGTCATAGTGACAGTATTTCAAGGCATTTTGGTTGCTGACTTTCTGGATGGCCAAAGAATAACATCTGCTTATTATGAGAGTGTTCTGAGAAAGTTAGGCAAAGCTTTAGCAGGAAAACACATGCAAAAGCTTCACTAGAGAGTCTTTCTCCACCATGACAATGTTCCTGCTCATTCCTGTCAACCAACAAAATCAACTTTGTGAGAGTTTTGATGAGAAATCATTAGGCATCCCCTTCCAGTCTTGATTTGTCTGCTTTTAACTTTATTTCCTACTCTTAAACAACCTTTAAAGGTCACCTATGTTTCTTTAGTTAGTAATGTTAAAAAGACTGCATTGACATGGCTAAATTTCAAGTACCCTCTGTTCTTCAGGGATGGAGTGTATATTGAACTTGATTGAGTTTAAGTTGAGAAATAAAGTTTATATTTTAAAATTTTTATCACTTAATTCCATTTTCCACAAATTCTTGAGTCCCCTCATATAAGCAGGAGACTGTTGTTAATCAAATTCCTTCTTAAATTACTATAATCTTCTAGTTACATTCTAGTTATTAATTATCAATATTTAAACTTTAGGATAATGACATCTCTTAGCAATCTATGTAAATTTTATATATATATATATATGGGCTTTACATAAATAAAAGCTTTAGTGTGATGAAGATCCCACCCGCACTACAATAAACACAACAAAACAGAAATCTGGAAAATTCAGTCAAAATACGGCAGGAAAGGATAAGCCAACTGGTTAGTTGGTACCCTATTAATAAATGACTGACTCTAACTTTCAGTTATTGTACTATTGTGTTTACACTTTAGAGTAAATTTCAGTGAATTATAGATTAAAACTCACCTTTGTGATTTTCTGATATGTTTTCAAATGATTAGGTGATTTTTTTCTACAATTAAGATTTTTCATTACATTTTTATGCCATTGCTAGACACAACTTCATGCTACAAAAGTAACTGATATATTTCTCACATGTAAATATTTATTTTATTATATATATTGCTTTCACTCCTTTTTTCCAGTATATTTTTATTTGTTTTTCTTTATGGGAAACTGCCATTTACTATTTCAATCTTTCTTTGGAATGAACCCCCAAACAGTGAAAGCTGTTAATGAAGAATGAGGCTAATTCATTCAACATTTTTTCCCTACTTGAAGGTTGGATGAATGGGGAACATACCTGATGTATATTATATGAATGGTGTGTATACTTGTATTCCAACAAAATAAACCATGATTTGAATATGCACTTCCAATGAACAATATATAGGACACAAACTTTTTGATGAAGCCTTAACAGTTTTCTGACACCTCTTTTTCCATTTAAATATTTACAACTGTTATCAAATGGTTGATGTGCTTTATATCAGAGAAGCAACCTAAAATTTCCATAGGAAAATAAGTTGTCATTGTACCTGAGATACTGTTTTAAATAATGTATGATAAATACATTTGAAATGATAAGTTTCAAGTTTCTGCTCATATTTTTAGAATGTACATTTTTCCAACTACCTATATGGGTTTTCTTATATTATTTTGTGTGGTTTAAATCTTAACCACTTCGATACGAGCATCAACTATAGTCAATGGCCACAGATGAACGCACAGTGACTTTAGCCAACAGTCATGATATGACTTTTCTAATTTTTCTTTTATCAAAAGAAAATTGTGAACATTTAAAAATAACATAATGAAAATATATATGTAGATGTTACCTATTCTGATTTACATTACAAGTAAAGCTGCCTGTAAAGTAAAACAAGCTTTCAGTGCTTTAAAGCTTTCCTCATCACACAAGAGCAAAATGGATTTGTCGTCAATGCGCAGCACAAACTATCGTGCGGACTATGAGTGCCGGCTGTGGGCAAGGTTTCGGGGCCAATGAGCGCTGTACCGAAGTGGTTAATAATTGGGTGTATTTTTGGTGGGGGGCCAAACTAGGTAGTATTCTTCACGAAACATTGTACTGCCTGAATGGTAACAAATTGTTCATCAGTAAAAATTGTATTTTGTAAGTGTGCTTGTCAATTTTAAGAGTATATGTTTGAGCTCTGTTATGAATATCGCCAGTTTATATATCTAAGCATATAGATCAGGGTAGGCAGAATGCTAAGTAAATGTGCCCAACTCTTGCTTTTATTTTAATAAAGAAAAACACAAATATTTCACATTTTAACCTTCTTCCTGAACAACACTTTCACCAGAAGTATTAACTGGAAAAATCTGATGATCAAAAAATTGATCATCTGCAAATGATCAGAGTTTGAGGTCAGTGTATTTTTCTTACTAACCCCAAGGGGTTAGCAGTGAAGAGAAAGAGGAGAAAAAAGTTAGAAAACTCAAAAACTGTATCTTTAAACTTCAGAACAATAATTTGTAATAACAAACTCATAATCCTGTAACTTCTCTCAATACTTTTGCTTTGGTAAAAGAGATGCCACTTAATTTTTGAAATTCACAATGTGATATTTGTGAATAGCTGATGAAGGATATTATTGTGAATTGCAATAAATAGGACAAGGCTCATATGCCACCCACAAACATAAAACAAAGTAATGCACTTCAGATAGAATGGATTGCAATAATAAGGCATATATATTTTGATGGCATTATAAAATTTTTCAATACATTTAGAAAAAATGATAACCCAGCAATGTGAATTATTTGTTCTTACTATCCTACAAAAACAATATTCTTATGCTTTAATAAGCTTTGTGCAGGGTTTAATTTTTCATGTTTTTATTAGCAACCATCCAAAAATATTCAATCATTACTTGATCAATGTAACCATATGCAATACTATCTTGCAAGTTTTGATTTAGTCCAAAGATGGTGTTTTGGCACACTGAATACTTTCTACTTAAGAAACTTGAAAGACCTTTGGAAGTAATGTCTTTCTGACTCTCTCATCCTTCTGTCTCCCACTCCTCTTTCTTCCCCAAATTAAGTCATAGACATAGTAATTCCTCCCTTCCAAGGTGGGTTATAGAAACTAGAATTCCTTCTCCCCAAAGCAAGCCATAAAACCTAGATGGGTTGACCTTCTCCCCTCTCCCTTGAAGTCTCTTATGTGACAGGTGTCGTGTCCTGTACCTAGAGAGAAGGAATATCACATAGAAAATCCAAGAAGAATCTGAACAGGAATGCCTTGCTGGGTTTCCTCACCTCGATTTATTAGATTATACCCTTTTTGTACAATCACATTTCTACCTGATTGTCTATTTTTCATTGAACCTATGCATAAAAATATACAATTTTCCATAGGTCTTTGTTCTTCATTTCTGAAGCCTTCTGCATCACATAAAACTTTGATTAAATAAAGTTTGTATGCTTTTCTCTTAACCTATCTTTTGTTATAATAGTATCGGCTGTGACCCTTATGATGCGTAAGGAAATGTAGCACCCATTTTGCCCCTACAACATGACCCATCCCAATCCCAGGTGATCACCGTTTTCAGGCTGAATTGAAGCCAATCATTCCACAGTATTTCATCTGAGACTGATATTTAAATCAATGTCTCTCAGATTTGATGGGAAACAAAAATATTCTAAGAAAAATGTTCAAATTTTTCAAAATATTCCAAAATTAACTAAGAAATTATTCAAGTAGATCCCTAATGATTATTTAAATTAGTTTAACTATATAAGTACATAGATCTGGAAAAGCATAAAACATGTTATAAACTTATCCTTATAGGTCATTTAAAAACAAAATTCAAAACAATAATATGGAATGTTATTTTGACATAATGTAGGATATTATTTTGTCAAAGCTGAATCACAACTTGTAATGTCAATATGGTAATGATGATAGAGCATGAAACATTTGAACTTGGCATACATAGATTGCCATGTGATTATTTGATTCTCTCATCATTTTTCTCCATTTGCACTCCTGCGATATCCCTTGGCTTTTACTTGACAAAGATAGATGTTCACATGTTAAATATTTCTCTGCACATTTCTCATTTGCCTGTGGCAATTGAAGTAATCCTATACTATTTTGCATCAACATATTTGAGAAAAAAAGCCAAACATTAGTGCAAATATTACATGGAAGTATTCCATCATAAGGTGATTATACAAAAGATCTAGAATATGTTTCTACTATTTTTAAGTATTAACATGAAATGAAAACACAACCCATACAAACTATCATAAATAACTTGTGGACTCCCAAAATGCTGAACCAAAATGAAAAACAAAAATAACTAGCTTAATAAAAGTGTGCTTTATTCATAACCAAGTGAAATTGCCAGCTGGTGCTAAGACCTCATGGAGGCAAAGGGGTCTGCCATATTGAAGTAGAACTTTGGGTTCTCTTAAAATCAGTCTATAGACACAACCATATTTCAATTAGTTTATGAAATATGTCTCACAATTACTGCAAAACTGTCACACATACTTTGTGCATGTCATTGGCACCTTCAAAAAAGTCTACTGTTATAGTTTAAATTCTTAAATAGACTTCTAACCTTTTGCTCTCTCTAACTGCTTTGTCTCCTTTCTTCCAAGAGATGGTTGGTTTTGGAGAGCCTTGGGGTTTGCACTCTATGACAACTTCTCGGCCTTTGGTAACAATTATTGTTTTCTTCAGTTGATTCATTGCAAAAGTAGGAGCTGAAGCTATTAAAAAGAAAATGTTAGTTCTACCAGAATCAATGACAATAATCTCTAATGGTTGGTTCATGAAGATTTTGCTACTTTTTCTTCTGGGATACATTTCTTATAAAAATCATAAGATATTTATGCATAAAAAGGCACTAAGTCAAAATTTTAATTTATTATTAATTAATAGATATTATACTGGTTCCATTAGCAAGTGATGGTTTCATACAAGTTGAGATCCACAGGTAAAGGCTTTTTGAAAAATGACATGCTTTATGATTAGCTACTTCTGTGACATGCTTTATGATTAGCTACTACTGTGAAACACTAATGAACAACTTGGGCAAAAGGTCAAGAGGACAATCAAAGAAGTCTATTTGGATTTCCTTTGGAAAGATGGAGGTTACCTGTGAAGAAGACAATCCTGTGTCTTTCATTTTTATATATGAATTGTAATTTAATACATATATTACTTTTATCTTATAAAAATTAAATGTAATTTTAAGATAAACACATTTTTTAAAAATGAAATTATTTAAATTTCAATTAAAAATTTCTATTTATTTGTTGGTAAATTTATTAATAATTTACCTAGCTCTGATCATTCATTAATATTATAGTTTTTATTGGATTTTTATCAAGAGACTTTTAGACCTAAAAGAGAGCCTGAAAGATATGACTACGAGTCTATAGTATCTGAGACATTTTATACCACACTGATAATTGTATAAGTATTTAAGTATTTTATGTCCACCATATAGCAATATAATGTATAGGATAACAGCATTAAATCAGATTATAAGTATATAATTGATACTTATTAAGAGACTGAAAAAAATAAAGAAACTTATGGGGAAATTCCAGGTAACATTTTTGGTTACTTAATGAGAATAGAATTTCAAAATTAAATATATGTCTAGTGAATGAGAAGGGTTTGAGAAGTATTTCCAGGTAAACTATTAACGAGGTGAAGACTGAATAAGTTTTCAAATTCAGAGATAGTGAAATATGATTTGAAAAAAAGGTACATTGATATTTGATTGGTTAAGGTGTAGGAGATTAAGACCTGAAATCCTGTATCTAATTTGGATGGATTGTTTGTAATATGGAGAGATTTTAAGAGCAAACATTCATAATTCAATAAATTGATTTGTATTACATTTAGCTGATGTATAAATGGTTGGTTTACAGATTCCTGAGATCTTTGAGGTTTATGTTAATGTTATGCTTTGGGAATTTAAATGGGGAGTAGAATGTACACTTGGGCTTCTGCCCACTTTGGGGAGACAGTGAGTTAGTAGCTCTGTATTACAAACATCCCAGAACAAAAGTTTAGATAACCATCAAAGTGTGAAACATAAAATCCTTCCCGGTGGCCCAAATATGCTCATTCTGGGTAGTCCACTCTACTAAATTGATTCTTTCCTGTAGCATTTAATAGTGAAGTAGTGCTAATACCTGGACTATATTGTGATCAAGGGTGTAACCCTAGGAGCCAGTCGTGCCTGGCCTCAGGAAGGCTTTCCCTTTTATGTAAGGATGATAATAGTTGGTACTCCATGAGGAAAGGGTAATTTATCCTATAGTCCTGTCTTGCAGGAGCCACACACCTACTGGAACGTAGGAGCTGCTTGGGAAAATAGGAAGCATTGCTATAGGAGCAGGGATGGGCTGCTGGAATTCTACATTCTGATCTCCTACCCTCAAGGCATTCTTCTTTGAAAATTAACATATATTTCTTTATGTAATTTTTTAACACCATAGCAAAGACATAGTGTATAAGCCTTTTAAGATTAAAGCTAAAGTTAGAAAAGCCATATGAACAAAAAGTTATGGGACAAACTATACACAATGTAAACCTGTCTGCTAAAGTTGTAAGAAAATATATCGACAAGACATAGTATTTCTTTTCAAGCCATAAAATAGGCTTTTACAACTGCATTGTAAAACTTCAGTATAGTAAGAATGAGAGCATGAAAAGGAGCAAGGTTTTTTTTCTATTTATTTACTTGGAAATTGCATACCTAGAATCTTCAGCTCAGCGCTAGCATAAACGGCTCCATATTTATTTTCTGCCAAACACTGATACATTC
>VSME01343755.1:0-38634 GCA_008750935.1 Microcebus tavaratra
CTGGTTAGAGCTGGAACCCATACTACTAAGTGAAGTATCCCAAGAATGGAAAAACAAGCACCAGATATATTCTCCAACAAACTGGTATTAACTGAGTAGCACCTAAGTGGACACATAGGCGCTACAGTAATAGGGTATTGGGCAGGTGGGAGGGGGTAGGGGGGCGGGTATATACATACACAATGAGAGAGATGTGCACCATCTGGGGGATGGTCATGATGGAGACTCAGACTTTTGGGGGGAGGGGGGGAAATGGGCATTTATTGAAACCTTAAAATCTGTACCCCCATAATATGCCAAAATAAAAAAAAAAAAAAAAAAAAAAAAAAAGAAGTAATGGTGAGGAAAGAGATTGGTTAACATGTGGATAAAGCTAATCAAGCATTGCCAATTACTGTATAAATGCAGTACAATAACAAACATGAGTAATTGGCAGTATAACAATGTAGAACTAAATTTTCTAATACCTGTGTAACTCAGGAGTAGTTATGTTGTTTGTGACTAGAAATAAAGATGGCTTTTAGACTTAAAAAAAAAAAAAAAAAAAAAAGTAGCTTAACAAATTTATTCTAAAGTTTATATATGTTATTCATATGCAATAATGTTCAAAAATTAACAAAGTGAGACATATAATATCCATTATTGGAATATTCTACAAAAACATAAAATAATACACAAATAAAAGTAAATGATAGGAAGTTCACTAATAATCTTAGTCTACATAAGAATTAAGTATACAATAAAAATAAACTAAATATATAAAAATGATTTAAATCACAAGAAAAAGATGAGATGTTTAACATGTTTTGGAATTAATTTATTAACTATTTTAAAATGAATTATATTTTATACATAAATATATATTTATATGTTGGTATATAATATAAATTTGATAAATATACCATACCTCAAAATAGACTCTAGCTTCTTTAAAAAAATATGTAAAAAGCAATAATATAATATCTCCATTTTTAAAAGTAGGTTAATATTTTTATAATCTCAAATTGGGAAAACTCTTTCTAACATACAGAGAGAAACAGAAACCACATAGATAAACATTGATAAGTTGAGCTACATAAAACCAAAAATATCTAAGTACATATTTTAGTTATTCTACTTATTCTCTGAACTAATAGCTGTTAATGTTATTGCTTCACACATCATCATGAAGAACTAATTAAAGGTAAATAGTAAATTTGAAAAGACAGTAGGCCTTTACTGCAAATATTTTCAGCTACAGTTTTCTCCAGAATTGCTTTCTTAAATGGCTAATTCTGTTTGCTTTTTTGTCTCTCTTTATTTTTTTTAATTACTTCAATTATCTGGTTTCCCAATGTCACACTTGTTTTTAAGCACTGCTATGTAAGGTTATTTTTGTACTATCTTTTCTTACACTTTATTACATAAAGCATAGTTTAGACAGGTTAGCTCAGTCTGTAAACTTGAAATACTTCCTTCAATACTTTATGACAATTTCAATCATGTATACTAAATTTTCAAATTTACATATGGTCTGATCACAGTTCCTTCTAAAGGAATCTATCAAAGCCCCCGAGACAAACCTTTGGTAGATGTAAATTTTTCCTATTTATTTCACCATCTTTTGGCCACAGCTGATTGGACCACAAATGGACCCTTGGTACAATGGCTGCCTATTTTTACAAGGAGAAAAGGGAATGGTAATTGAGAAAGTTACTGGTGAAAGCCACAGCTTAAAGCACATGAGAGATGAGACTTCATAGATGAGAACTGGCCTGTTACAAGCAGAAGTTGCTATTGAAGATACTAAGTACATAGTAGAACAGAGGATAAGCCCAGCGAGAAGCATGGAAGCCATAAGTAAAAGTTATGTATTACCAAAGAAACTTCAGTCTTTGCCAAAGTTTGAATTCACGTTCTAGTCCACAATGAACTATAATATTGCAGTAAATTAATGTATATGTTTTCTATTGCTGTACAATATATTGCCTCAAACTTAGCAGCTTAAAAACATACACACTTACTATTTTATAGTTTCTGTGGTCAGGAGTTTGAGTACAGTTTAGCTACATCCTTTGCTCAGGGTTTCAAAAAGCTGAAATCAAGGTGTTGGCCAGAATGCATTCCATTTCATTTTGAAGTTTGGAATACTATTCAAAGTCAATTTATATTGTTGGAATATTTCAGTTCTTTGCAGCTGTAGGATGAACATCCCTGATTTCTTTCTAGCTGTAAGTCAGGATCCATTCTCACTTTCTAGAGATGCCACTGTTCCCTGCCATATGGCCTTCTCTACGGACAGCATCTCCATGGATGCTTGATTCTTCAAGAACAACGGGAGAATTTTCTGCTCCAGCCTGAGATGGAGGTTTCTATAATGGGAGTGACATCCCATAATCTTAGCCATATTATATTGGTTAGTAGCAAGTCACAGGTCCTGTATGGACTCAAGAGAAGGGGATTATACAAGGGTGTGATTCACTGGGGTGTCACCTTAGGGTGTGTCCACCACAATGTTTGCTACTTACAATCAAAAGTGGCTATGAAACATGCTATCTCAAACACTATGTGAATGATGTTGGGCCTTAACGAGTAGATATAAAGGCATTCATACATTCTCTCTCTTTTTTTTATTTTTTAGCAGCAACTACCCACTTTAAATAGGAAAAAAAGAAACAATTTTTCATTAACATAAAGTCTGCACTAGTAGAATGCTAGTTGGCAAAACCTACAAGACTGAATTTCAGAAGGTTTGTCTAAACTAACTGAAGAATTTTGCACTCTTTTTAATTAACCATTGCACACCATTTTTTAAAATCAGGCCTCAGACATTGCATTGCTACTTAGTATGTTGAATTTATGTTCCAAGAATCACCAATGTATAACCTAATTTTTTATCTCTACCATGATTTCATTAAACATATAAATGTACAGGGGAAATGCTTCAGCAAATATGAAGCTACTTAAATTAAATGATTTCAGACTCTAAAATACAAACAAGCAGCTGTTATATGGAAACATTTTATTGGTTTTCTAAATGAAGCATTTCTTTTTACTAATTTAGACTAAATAAAAAAATGTGGTAACTAATTACAAGAGCCTTGATTTTACTTTCAGGAAAGAAATAACCAGCCTATAGAGAATGGTATGAAGCCTAAATCATGTAAAATGGCTATTTTAGCATACTTCATCAAAAGGCAATGGTTTAATTATATTTAAAAGTTTGACTTGACTGTGTAGGGATCAAGAGAAAACTTCCCCTTCACCCTCTGAAGTTTTGCTGAAAATCACTGACAAAAGGCAGTTTAATAGGAGAAAAGACATGAAAATTTATTTGATCATAGTTATACATGACATGGGAACCTTCAGAAGGAAGACCAAAAGATACAAGGGAAACTGTCTATTTTTATGCTGAGGTTCAATAGAGTATTGACAGCCATGGAGAAATATGATTGGAATAAAGCATATTATCTAATGTTAATAGGCTGAGGAAGGACACCAAGGAAGTCCTGTCTGTTCAGATTCTTCTTGGTCTCTCTGTGCAGCATTATTTCTTGGATGTGGGGCAGGACCATCACTGGAATGGGGATATTATCACTTATAATCAAACAAGGTAGATCAGTTAATTTCTTTATGGACAGTTTTTAAGATGGGAGCAGGGAGGAGAAGGAAGTCAGAGTAATATTTTGTTATATGGCTGGCTATGGGGAAAAAAAAGTTTTGGATTCTATGATCCACCTTGAGTAAGAGGGATTCCAGTGTCTACCTCTAGCATTGGGGGAGAATGAGAGGCCAGAGACAGGAAAACAAGAGAAGGTCAGAGAAAAATTTTTGCTTCTGAGGCTTCTGAGGCCTTCAATTTGGGGTATTTTTTTTTTCTGAGCCACAACTGTACAGGGGAGAAAAAAATATTTACTTTTCTACCCTTCTAAGATCTTAGTTTGGACAGACTACTGTAAAATAGATTAACCAGAGAAAGATGAACAGAAGTTTATTAACATGTATACCTCATGTATACATGAGGGATACCTAGGGAATGAGTAATTCTTCTAGTGAAACAAAGAAAGAAGGATATGAGAGAAGGCCAGTTAAGAGGAGATGCCCAGAAAAAGAATAGCAAAGAAAAGTAGGTTTATTATGTAAAATTAAGTCAGTGCCTTCACTATGGTAAAAATCTCTAGTTGTTTAGAGTTATCTTTCTCTTTTTACAGCAGAAGGAGATACCCTTATAAATTGAGATTTTTCTTTATAAATATAAATGTAACTTACAATTGGGTAACTTCTACTCAGCCTAAAGAGTTTCTCTTATTCTACAGCTTCTCAGAATAATCAGCTCAAAATGATACTTATGCCAAAAGGCTTATTTCGAGTGTCTATGTATGGGCTGGTCTCCTAAAGTCATATTTTTGGTTGGCATATTCTAGTCTTTAAGAAATGCAAACTCTAAGTCTAAAGAAATAAATTTTATACATATTTATAAGAAGTGCAATAGTATTAGAAAGGCAGAATATAGCTTGTTAAATGTAAAATTAATATCTACTTAGTTGTATATGTATAAACTACATATAAAGTAACAGGTGCACCCATTTATTTACTGAAATAGATCAATTTTCTTCATTTAAACAAGCTCATATTACATTATTTTACAATGTTTGTCTTTCTGCAAGAAAATGTTTTGTGCGACCTTAAATCTAAGTACTTCCATATATCTACCTTCCTAAACAGCTCTCGCTCTTTCTCTCTCTCTCTCTCTCTCTCTCTCTCTCTCTCTCTCTCTCTCTGAAATGATTAAATCACAGTGAAGTTGACACATATTTTATATCTATATGCATCTTCTTTGTCCATACATCTTGGAGGAGGGGGACAGACAAGGAAGTATACAGTCTTTGTTTCTGAGTAGTTTACAATCAAGTTAAGAAGTCAAGTAATAACATAGAAAATGGAATAAATATTGTCACAATGAAAGAATGATAAAAAATACAAATATAAGAGAGAATACAAAGTAGTCATGATTGATGTTTAAATGAGTCACATAAAGTGATTGCAGGATTTTAGATAAGGGAGAAATCGCTGATCAAAATGGGTAGTATATTGAATAAAGCACCAGTTAGATGGTTATATGGAGTCTTCTGTTACTAGCTCTGTTAGGTTAGCTAGTTGTGTGACCTACAGAAATTCATTTTCCTTCTTTTGGTTTCATAGTGATAAAGGGAAGGTTATCCCTCTGCCCTCTGAAGTTTTGTTGAATGAACTGACAATAGGTAAATTAATAGGAAAAAAATAACATACAAATATATTTTATATGCATAAGAGGAGGAAATTGCAAGATAATGATTACATAATAACCCAATGAGATGAAAATGTTTATATAACCTTACTCATAGGGAAAGCATGACAGGGGGAAATATGGTAATCTGAGTGATATTAAATTATGTTTAAGGAGAATGAATGGGTCCAATGTGCAGCCAGTGGATAGCAAAAATTCTCTTTGGGAGTTGAATGGGATCAGAGAACCGAAAGTGATTTGGGACAAAGATTGAAGTTCCTCTGTTTTTTAGGTGTGGTGTATAATTTTCAATGTCTTCCTCTGTGATATGATGAGCTTTAATCTTTTATGGTTAATGAAATTTCAAAGAGAAGATAAAAGGTAATTGTGTTCCTCTTTGGCAATTCCTGTTTCTAGGTAGATAAGCAAAATTCAGAGAACAATTTCATTCTGTGGGAGACCTTGAGTTTACTTCTTTAGTTCAGCATGTCAAAGCACAATATCTGAGGGTACTGTTTTCTGAGTCCCAACACTTTCAATTGCTGTATTTATAAAATGAAAACTATGGCTATCATGGATGGTATATAAGGTCTTTTCAAACTTTAAAAGATATCTTCTGATCGTGGCTATGAAAAGCTTAATAAAGGAAAATGATGAGAAGGCAGCTGAGCTGGGTCTTATTGAGTGTGATTTGACCAGACAAGGGGCATCAGGAGGATATTTTCTGAAAGAGAAACTATGTAAACCAAGATGTAAGAGGCAGGTACTGAGACAGTGTAGAGACAGGACTTGGGCCTCACTTCTGACCAAGGGATGTAACAGGAGGCAGCATGATTAATAGTAAAATAGCAAAAAGCAAAAGACTTCCTAGCCACTGGAATGCAGTCCATATCCATATAAGAAGGGGGCCAACTGTCTGCCTCTTGAGTAATGTCTCCCATAGCCACCAAAGCAAGATGTTGATATCAGCTAATAAGGAACCTGGCTGCAAAGAAAACAGACCTATCCAGATTGAATTGCCTCAAGCCAGAATAGACCATCACACTGACCTTACCCTAACTTTTTCCCACATTATAATCTTATTTTAATGCTAAAACTCACACCCAGGGGTGGACATTTAAAATGGTAATGATACATGCCATGCATAAAGAAGCATGACTGCCCAGTGCATAGCCACCAACAGAACCCCACCTCTACACATGATGACTTCAAAGCTGGCACATGCCTCCTTCTTTAACCCCATAAAATTTCCCCAGTGCCTTGTTAAGAGAGCTAGTCTGGTTAGCCCCTTTACCAGTACTGCCTCCTTTTTGTGCAAGCAAAAGCCCCCCAAAAAGCCTTGCCTCCCTAAATATTTGTGGTCTCATGAAAATTTCTGCCAACTTGGGGAACAAGAATCCAAAGTCCAGTATCAGTACCCCAGGTGTGATGAATTAGAATTTATAAATACAGAATCAGCATCTTTCCTATTTTTTTCTGATTATGAAATAACATTTTACTTATTTTTTGCTTTGATTATAACAAAACTTTTTATGAGATACCTAGGCTTTATTTCCCCAACAACAATCATTACAACATTCGAAATGACTCTGAATGGACTTTCAGCAATATTGCTTTAAATGAACTGTGGATTGCTTAAAGTGAGACACACAGAAAAAAATTCCAGAACCTCTCTCTTCACTGCCTATCTCAGGTCAGATCTATTAATTTTAAGATTTCTATTTGAAAGTTAAAATGAGGAAAGAAAAATGCAAAACCTAGACTAATCAGAATCTTTTCCTATTCAGGAGATGTGTCAGGTCCTAGTTTTATTAATTTTTTTTTGTCATTTGATGAATTAAATATAATTTCACTTGGGATTTAATTATAATCTGTGAGGTTTTTCTTTCCAATTATATAGCTTCATATTAACTCTTAAATATAAACGTGTAACCTTTCTTTAAAAGACTGGAGAGTTGCATTCCTCTGAATACTTTACAGAATTGTTATTTGAAAGAATCTTGAAGACTGCACAGAAGCCTTCATAAATCTTTCAGCAGCACTCAGAGACAGGCAAGTGGCCTCTGATGTTATTCTTTTTCATAGGTTGACAGATCCAGACCTAAACTGATTCTAAAGACTCTAAGGACTGAATAATGGTCTCTGAGTTTTTGTCTTCTCCCCATGCTCCCATTAGTCAAATGAAAGCCCATATTTGCCTCCCATTCACTAGAATCTCATTCCTGGCCATTAAGCGTGAAAAGTGGCAAATGAAAACTATGGAAAGAGCCTGGCTCTTTCATCTTATTTGGTCTTATCTTACCAAATGATTTCTTAATATTGGGCCACACATAACATTCAAATCAAAACCTGTATGTTTCTGAATGGCTGAATAGATACATGAACAAAGAGTTGATATTGAGCCTTCAATGTTACAAGATATCTAAAATGGACTTATTTGTTCATTCATTCATTCCTTTTGCTTTTGGAATATCACTTTGATGTATAGTATATTTGTCACTCAATCTGAAAATACTCTGTAATTTTATCTTCAGAGGCCTATAAATGTATTTAATTTTCTTCTTTAAAAAAACTTTGTTTTATAAACCTAGGTCCATTAAAGTTCAAACATTCTTCACAACTTGAATTTGAAGTTAAATATTTACTCACTTCACAACACTATGCCAGATGTTATACTTGGCAGTATGAAAAATGCAAAGGGTGTAAGATCTCAGTGCATGCTTCAAAAAATTCAATGTATTATGGAAAGCATAATCATTTTTAAACAATTAATAATATGAAAAGATTTTTAAAAATAAATCAAATTATAAACAAATTGCTATAGGAACCCAGAGGACAGAGTATGCATATGTCAGTGGAGAAGGTAAGCAAGGCCACTGTTCTGTATCAGTATTGGAGGCACCATTCATAGTATATTATATGTGTTATGGAATTCCACAAAGTGGAAATATATTAGGAAAATACCTATAAAGGCTTTCTTGATGAGGTAGTATATAAAGTGATCCCTGAAGGAACAGTAGAAATTTGTCACCCAAAGAATGAGAGGAAGAACATTCCAGATAAAGAATGTAGCACATTCAAAAACCTGGATATATGACAGAAAATGTCACATCTAATGAATGACAACTCCAGGTAATTGAAGACACCTAAATTGAGTTTCAAAAAAAAATTATTCATCCATCCCCACAAATAAGAATGAATGGGAACAATAATGTTCCAATAAGAAAGAATGACACAAAAGCAGCATTGTAAGAGAGAACATGACATATCAAAAAGTGAAGAAATTTGTGTAGCTGGAACATTATATGTATGATGTGTGACAGCAGATTTTCAGTCTTCAAAAGTTTGAATGAGAGTGGGAAGGGTCTTGTATGCCATGCTAAGAATTTCGCTTAAAACTTCATCTGTTAGCAAAAGAGGAACCACTGAAGGAAATTTTTAGAAATAAAGGGATGATCAAATGTCTGTGTTCAGTTACCCTACTGGTTGTAAAAAAAATAAATAGGTGGAGCAAAGAAGGGAAATGGCTATAGGAATGCGTGGAGATCCACAGTGTAAATGAATATTAGAGTTAAATAATCTTACACCAAAATCTCAGCCTTTCCCAACTGTGTGACCATGTATAAACTATTAATCCTGAAGCCTCAATTTCCTCATTATAAAATGAAGCATATATTAATAAATATCATGCATAGCTATTGTGAAAATTAAGTAGAATAGCATTTATTAGCACCAAGCATGAAAGATAATGGATGGGTTAAACGAGTAGTCAAAAATAAAGAAGATACATACATATAATGAATTCAGTAATGTTTGACAGCAATAGTGAGATGTATACATGAAGTAATCATAGAACAGCATGGTGAAGCTATATTAAGCTAATATACATACACTATTGTTCCTCAAACTATCGTGAAAATTGACAATTATATCAAGTTTTGATGTATTTAAGTTAGTCATTACTAAATTCTATTTTAATAAGAATTAAAATATGCTTACCTATATGCTGTTCTAATATAATATTAAGGCAGATATCCATAAAATGTTAGTATCCTAGAAAGAAATCATTACAACATCAGTTGATCCTCTGGCTCTGTTTTCCTTTGACATAGATTCTAACTCTGAGGTTTCAGAAATTTAAGAGCCTTCTGGTAGAAACCATGGTCTTCAAGGCATCCAGTGAATCAGCAGCAGCTTCTGTACCATTTGAGACTCTTCAGAGAGTTTTCTTTGGAACAATCTCTTTCAGTTTGCAATATATCTAGTTATGCATATTTATGACCTCATTCCTAGCTTGCCTTCCCACCCCTAGCCTGGGAAAATGAAAATTCTAATCTAAGATCCAAAGTCACAGAGTCCTATCACAAAGGCCAGATTTGTCTGTTGATAGACAAATTGATAAAGAAACTGTTGTATATGATATACAATGAAATATTATTCAGCTTTAAAAAAGAAGATCCTGCCATTAGTAACAATATAGGTGAAACTGGAGGATATTATGCTAAGTGAAATAAGCCAGACACAGAAAGAAAAATGCTGAATTATATCATTTATATGTGAAATATTATTTTTAAAAAGTTAAGTACATAGAAACACGGAATAAAATGCTGGTTATAAGGAGCAAGGTATAAAATGAGTAAATGGAGGCCAAAGTGTACAAAATTGCAGATGTGTAGGATGAATAAGTCTAAGGATCTAAGCTGAAATATGAAGATTATATATATATATATATAATATTGTATTGTATACTGAAAATTTGTTAACAGAGTAGATTTAGGTGGTCTTGCCAAACAAAGAAATTTTAAAAAGGGCAACTGTGCAAGATGATGGGCATGGTAATTTGCTTGACTATAGAAACAATATCACTACATATATATGTTATATATATATATAATATATAAATATATATTATATATTAGTTATATATAAACATATAATATACAAATATGATAAATAATATATTTATTGTATATTTATATATATATAACTGCCAGTGGTCAAAACATTAAAGAAAGTAGTGTTAGTGTCAAAAAATAAAACCGTACAGGCCGGGTGCGGTGGCTTACCCTTGTAATCCTAGCACTATGGGAGGCCGAGGCGGGTGGAATGCTCGAAGTCAGGAGTTTGAAACCAGCTTGAGCAAGAGCAAGAGCCTGTCTCTACTATAAATAGAAATAAATTAATTGGCCAACTAATATATATAGAAAAAATTAGCGGGGAATGGTGGCGCATGCCTGTAGTCCCAGCTACTTGGGAGGCTGAGGCAGAAGGATTGGTTGAGCACAGGAGTCTGAGGTTGCTGTGAGCTAGGCTGACACCAGAGCACTCACTCTAGCCTGGGAAAAAAAGTGAGACTCTGCTCAAAATAAATAAATTTAAAAAAATAAATAAATAAATAAAACCGTACAGAAATTCTCTTTTATATAGCATGAAGTACATCTTTGAAAAATAAATATATATGAAAAATAAATATATATATTTATATATATTTATTTTATATTTAAAATATATATGCTATAATATATTTTATAATTATATTTAAAATATATAATAAATACATGAATATACTTTATAATTTTAAAATTATTTTATAATAATATATTTAATATAATTTAATAATACATTTAATATATATGTATTATATATAAAAATATATTTATATATCTATATATAAATATATGAGAAAGAAATATATGTAATATATAAATAAATATATTATATAGTATGTATGTATTATATAAATATATAATATAGGTGACATTTATATATGTATTACATAACATATATTATAAATTATATACTTATATATAATTATAAGTATATAATACATATTACATATAATATATATCCTTACAAATATATATATTTATATTATACATAAATATATATTATAATTATATACAAATAGATATTAACATATAAATATATTATTTATCTATATTTATTTCTCACATAAATATATATTTATATAAATATATATTCATAAATATACAATAAATATATATTATTAAATTATATTATTAATTATATTATTATAAAATAATTCTGAAAATATAAAATGTATTTATTATATACTTAAAATATAATTATGAAATATATAAATATAAAATTATAAATGTATAATATATAAATATATAATTTATAAATATATAATTTATAAATATATAATTTATAAATATATAAATATAGATAAATTATGAATGTATAAATATATGTAAATATTATATATATATATAAACATATACATGACAACATCATGTTGTACACCTTAAATCTGTGGTCATGAACCCTAGAGCCATTGACCAGTATCAGTCCATGGCCTGCTAGAAACCGTGCCACAGAGCAGGAGATGAGCAGCAGGCAAACCACTGAGCTTCACCTCTATTTACAGCCACTCCTCATTGCTCGCCATTCCCCCCACCCCACTAGTCTATGGAAAAATTGTCTTCTATGATATTGATCCCTGATTTCAAAAATGTTGGGAACCACTGACTTAAATATATACAATAAAAAAGTCCAGATATAAACTTTGATTTGATAGGATAATTTGTGCTTGGTTTGCTCACTGCAGATATAGCCTCTCTTCAAATTTGTCTGAACTGTCCATGCACAGTAGAGATAATAAAGGAAATGTATTTATGTAATGGGTCCCTCAATATTTCCTTTAAAAAAGAAACCTGATTATATATATTTTATGGCAAAATTTCGTCATAAAACACTTTACAAAATGTATTGAAAATAAATCTGTAGAAAATAATCAAATATATGTGTAACTTTATGCTGTTGTCCATTTTCTTATGTTTCCATTTCCCTTGTTGTGTTCCCCTTCTTTCCTAGTTGATAGGATATAGTTTGTAAAGGTAAATTATTCACAATATATTTTATAGGGAGTGTTGAGTATCTACATCAATGGCTTCTCTGTCTACTTCTTTACAAATCCACTATATGCTTGTCTGTAAAAAGAAACAATATCTGTCTGACCTTTACATTTTGCCTAATCTTCAGAGGAAGGCTGGTATTGCCTTGCTTCTATATCATTTATGACCAATGAATGAAAATCTATAGTAATATCAATATTTTTGCACTTACTGTATAGCTATTAAGGGTTATATTTCTTGCCAAGCATGAACGAGTCACTTGAGATGATACTGCCATGATGAATGAGTCTTGGCTAACTGTGGCCCAGAAGATTACCGAAGTGACTCTCAAGCCAATTAAGAAAGAAATAGAGGCTGGGCACGGTGGCTCACGCCTGTAATCCTAGCACTCTGGGAGGCAGAGGCAGGTGGATTGCTCAAGGTCAGGAGTTTGAAACCAGCCTGAGCAAGAGTGAGACCCCATCTCTACTATAAATAGAAATGAATTGGCCAACTAACATATATAGAAAAAATTAGCCGGGCATGGTGGCACATGCCTGTAGTTCCAGCTACTTGGGAGGCTGAGGCAGAAGGATTGCTTGAGCCCAGGAGTTTGAGGTTGCTGTGAGCTAGGCTGACGCCACAGCACTCACGCTAGCCTGGACAACTTAGCAAGACTCTGTCTCAAAAAAAAAAAAAAAGAAAAGAAAAGAAATAGAAAAAAAAAAAAAAGTTTGATAAGGGAAATGTGCTATACCGAGAAAAAACTGATGATCGTGCCAACGTTCAGTACAGGTGCATCCCTATGTTTTATAGACAGACATTTTATTATTTTCAGTCTAATCCAACTCCATGCGCTTTCATCCCTTTCACATTTTTATCGATTTAATGTTCATTTCTCTGATTTACCACTCACAATGTTTAACACAGTATGTATTAGGTACCAAATAAATATCTGTTGAATAGTATAAAGTATATGTCCCCCTCTTTACAAGAATTCTTTATAAATACTCTAAAATTGTACACATACTACTATAAATACTACTTCTTGGGTCAGTCACATGGACCAGGTAATCCTCGATTTTTCCTCTGACAATGGTAATAAAAGAGATATCATAGGAAGACCTATGGCTTCCATTAATTTGTATAAATCCATTGAAATTCTTCATATTTTTAGATTCTGCCCCCTCCTGGCTCAAATTTCTCAAAAATGTACTTCATGCTATATAAAAGAGAACTTCAATAGAGTTTTATTTTTTGATGGTAACACTACTTGCTTTAATGTTTTAACCACTGTCACTTCTAAAACTTAATCAACACACATCATTTCTTCTTGTTTCTCTTAAATAACCAGTGTCATTACTGTGGCTGTGAAAAAAATGTCTACAAATATGCAAAACCTGACACCGGGTGAGTAATGCCTATGTTTACTGATACAAAGGGAATGTTGGTTTTTGCGTAGTACCGAGTAACAGCTTGAAACAATTCAGAACAGAGGCCATAAAGAAATACCTTCCAACCCTCATTACTCTACTTTGGGCTAATGAACATAGCTGCTATTAATATTTGCTCTAATTTAAAAAGGAAATACATGAAACCAAACATAAAATAGACCTGTGCTACAAGATAGCATAATTGGTAATAGCCATTTGTTTGGTATTATTAAATAAAACTTCCTTATACTGGATAGCCATAATTCCTAGGCAGAGATGTTTGGCATTATGCAGACATAGACAAAATACGTTTATTTTTCATGGAAAAGCAAATTTATAAAACATTAGAATAGTAGGGAAGCTTATTTCAGTTGAACTTAACCATATTTCAACATCGCTGCCACTTGCAAATGTACATGAGTGACTTTGAATAGTAGGAGCCCATCATCCCTAGGAGCCAGGCTGATTAGCCTTCTCCAACTATGGTGTTTACTGAAAGTTAGCCCAGGTGTAAGATAATAAAACACAATCAAACTTTGGACACTTGCCACAGACTTTATAAAAGCATTATAATATCTAAATAGATAATAAATTATCACATGTAAAGGCAATGGCTAACAATAGAAATCCTATGTTAAAAAGTGATTATAATGTCAGCTTTCAAAATATTTCTGCAATTAACTGAAAATATGTCAATATTTTCAGAAGCTAATGTATATTTCTTTTATGACATTTCATAAAAGCCTTTTGAAGTGATTTTAAAAGAATGCTATTTGAACTTTTAATTTTCTTTGACAAATGAAACATTCACAGTCAAGGATAAAAATATGAAAGTGGGTATATATTAAAATATATGAATTTCTTTTTCTGAAGGATTTTTGGTAAATTCACATTTTTAACTTTAAGAATATTTTAAATTCATAACTCAACAATCAAAATTTCATCTGTTAAATAATATTTTTAGATAGGTACTGGGAAATGGCTGTGAAAACCATTTCAAAGAATGTAACTTGTGTAAAAATCCTCCACCTTTACTACCTGTTACGTTCTAGATTCTCGCAGTAAAGATATATCATTCTGTAAGCAGATAATTATTCTTATGAGATGATGGAATTCTTCATAAAACAGATCATCTACACTTTGAATCTTGAGTATGTGAAGAAGAAATTTAAAATTCATTCCATAGGTTGAGGCCTCATGCTATCAGGAATTTGTGAGAGTCATTTGCTTAAGCCTCCAAATCCTGACTAACTCTACAAGCAAAGCCTGTATTTCTTGGAAATGCTCTTATATTGAGCATTGGTAGTGTAGAATCAAAAAGTTCTTTCTCATATGATGAATCAAATCAAAGAGAACTAAACAATATAAACCAAAAAAAAAAAAAAAAAAGATTTATCCAGACTTAATGATTATGTATGTTTATGTTTGCTTTCAGGAGAGGCTGCTGGAGCAGGGGAGCTTTCTGTAACAGACAGTAGCCTACCTAAGTGATGTTACCAAGATGTCATCATAGGAGATGCCATATTTCATTCTTTAACAAAACCAAAAATATAGACAGCTATGCACAAACAATAATATCTCAGAAAGAGCTCAAGCTCCCATTAAAAAATCTGCAGTAACACAATGAGAATAAAGGGAGAATATCCACATAGAAAGTATTTCTGTTGAGAATGATATACTTGTGACACAAGGAGACAGCTGGGAGCACCATGAGTTTTATTGGCCTGCTCATCAGAGGACACAGGCATCTCTTGCCATTGATCTAAGTGATGGCCATTACTGCCAAGAAACCACAGAGAGGAAGACACGGCTCCATATCCCTTCCCCATATAAGTGTTGTTGAACTGCTTTAGGAAAGGAGATTCTCCCAACCACACATGTGCCGAACCCTGGAACTGCTGAAGCTCTAGTGTATGCCTGCACATTGTATCTAGACACCAAGGCTTCACTGCATATGCCATATCTGAAACATAAGAATCCACCAGAGAAACTTAGTTTACACCCTGGGATCCAGATTCAAGCTCTCATTGCCTGTGCCCCAGGCACTGGCTCAGCCTTTAAAGATAGCCAAGCCCTGCCCAGACCCTGGAACTACCCTAATGCTGTCCCTGCCAGTGCCCCCATTTTCAACTCGTCCAGCTACTTTAAAAGTATCCATGCTTTGAATTATATCACCAACAAAGCAGCCAGGGTGCTTGCATACTGTCCATCATTGCCATTACCACCCCTGGCCCTAGACACATAGTCCCTCCAAGCAATGCCTGGGCTTTAGGCCTTGGTTCCATGGCTACCGCATGGGTGCCACTCATCAAACACAAAGTCACCACCACTGCAAGTGAGCTCACAAGCCAGATCCAATGCAAAAAGGAATTCCTTCAGCTATAAATTCTATTGTGGGAAAAGAAAAGATTAGGATGTTAGCAGCCATCACCAACAAAGATCCCAATAACTCATGATGCCAAAGTAGAAATTCACAGCATTGACCACTATGGATCCCTGCAATATTTATCAACACTGACCTCAGCTGTTAGAGCTGCAGAGAAACTACAAAGGTGCCATACTCAATGGTGCCAGAACTACCATACACCACCAAGGAAGCACTCATACCCTCTACATTTAGACGGTGAAACTGGCCTGTAGAGTCTGCAAAGGTTGGCTATGTACCAAATTTGCAGACATAAACATACAAGATACATGAAAAACCAAGGAAACATAACATCACCAAAATAATATAATAATCTAGCAGTAGACACTAAAGAAATGGAAATAAATAAAATGTGAAAAAATATTTAAAATAATTATTTTACGGAAGCTCAGCAAACTTCGAAAATAGAGAAATAATTTAATTAAATCATGAAATTAATAAATGACAAAAACTTGATTTTTGACATAGAAAATTAAATCGTAAAACTTTTAAATGGAAATGTTGGAGCTTTAAAATACAACAAAGGAAGTGAAAATGCAATGGAGAGTATCAACAGAACTAATCAAGCATAAGAAAGAATCTATAAACTTGAAGACAAGTTATTTAAAATTACCCAGTCACAGAAAAAAAAGAACAAAGAATGACGAGGAATAAAGGAAGTGTAAAGAACTTGTGGGACAGCATGAAAAGAGTAAATGTTTAACTTAAAGGACTTTAAGAAGGAAAATAGAGACAAAGGCATGGAAAGAAATTTTAAAGAAGTAATAGCAAAATAACTTTCAAATTCTGGAGAAAGATATAAATATCTATGTACAGGAAGACCAACAATATCCCATCAGATTCAGTTCAAACAAGACTAGATCAAGATATCTTATAATTAAACTATCAAAAATCAAAGAAAGATAAGCCAAGATGGCTGACTAGAGACACAGCTTGACAGACCATCCTAGCAGAAGAATGGAGGGCTGGACTGAGGAGAACAGGGAGTTATTACTGCTCAGAAGAGGACCAAAGGAACAGTTAGGATAGGAGTCTGGGTACCCCACCAAAAGGAACTGTGAAGCTGAGACAGAAAAGGACATAAAAGAGAAATGGGCAGTGTGAACCAAATCCAGGGAGTCCCAGAGCACAGTGAAAGGGTAAGGGAGCTCCCCTTCCCTGCCTGGGTGCCTCAGGCCAGCAATAGGACAAAGGGTTCTCATTCCACGAGAGAGTGCCATGAGGGACCATAGAGTCAGCATCCCTGCATCTAGACACCTCCTCTTCTGCACCTCCTCCACTCCTGGCATCCCAGAAAGTAATTTGGCTCAAGCCAGCTAGTCTGTAGCTATTGTTGTATCTTCCTCATAGCAATTGCAAAAGCGCTTTGTGCTGAGAGATGTGGCTCTCTACAGTGGGGCATGTTCATGGCCAGACCCACCTTGGAAAGTGTAACCACAGGGGCAACAGCTCAGACAGGAAAGTGATACAGGGAGACCACAGCCCCTCCCCACACCATAACAGCCACTAGAGTATTTTGTGCTGACTGACCTGCTTTTCAGCACTGGAAGCATGCTCCCACCCAAACCAGCAGGACAGGAAGTTTGCAATCTTCCTGTCCACAGACATTTGGTGCATTCACCTACTGATGACTAAGACATCAGGGTGGAGAGACATAGGGGAGATATCATAGTTCCAGGCTTGGGTGGCAAGAGAGAGACCTAGTGACCATATGTAATGGTAGGGTGTGGAGAGCTTATAGGAGCAGGGGGCTGTGAGCATGCTCTATCCCCCACCCCCTGCTAGAGAATTGCCATACTGGAGTAGGTTGCACCACTGGGACTGAATCTGCACAGGCCTTGGTTCCCATGGCCACTAAATGCCTCCATGCTCAGGCTGAACTGGAGCCACAGTGCCCCCACCACCACCTCCACCACTCACTTCAATAGGGAATACAGCTTGATCCAAGAGTTCCTTGAGCTACCACTACTACCCTGGTAGGAGCAGCATGAGGCAGAGACCTGTGTGGATAAATAGGCCTTCCAACCTTGCCTTGGGGTCTAGTGGTGGAAAAGTGGTGCACAATTGGAGATCCCCCTATCTGCCAGCATCATACAGAGATGCATGCCAGTAAGTCAGACACATCAACTATGAGGTAGTGCAAGAGCTGGTCTTGGGCAGAGAGGGAACATACATGGACTGATTAGAGGTGATAGTTCTGTGGAGTCCCAGAGTACAAGTAGGAAGGATGCACACCCCACCTCACAGAGAAAGCAGGCTAGTGGACAAGGATAGAGAAAGTTTGGCTAGGGGCCTCAACATTTACATGATTAGCCTCCTTCCATCTGAAGCAGCTATTCAGGCTTGGAGAGATAGCCCTCTACTCTATATCAGGGGCTCTCCCTAGCAGTTGAGTTAGCAACCTCTGAATCCCACAGAGTCTCAGCAAAGCCCAACACTCAGGCTATCACATCCCAATCAGGACCTATATTGCTCCTCTCCTCATGTCAGGGGAAACAGGGTCCAAGCAACCCCTAGAAGATACAAGTCCCCTCCAATAGGTAGGGGCATTTGTATACCCCACCTGGGAGACCAGAACCTAAAATGGGCACAATATCTTACCTCAGCAACTGGTTCCTCCACACAAATTACAATGAATGACAGAAGGAACATACCATAGCTAAACAAAGTGCTTTGAATCACAACCTATTAGGGAGTGGTGTATTCATACCCACAAGTATAATCCAACAGCCCAAAGATTAAGCTGGGAATCAAACTCACTACACTCCTTTGGGAAGAGATAAAGACAACAGGTCAGAGGTGGCCCAAGAGGTTCATCATACCTGATAAAACACCCCAAAGGCAATTCAGGGCCAGCACTCCTCCCCATGGCACAGTCAGGGATCAATATTTGGGGACTCAGTGACAGGGCCACAAACCCTACCTAGCACCCTGAGCTCTTTATTTATTTATTTATTTATTTTTTAATTTATTTTATTTTATTTTTATTTTTATTTTTTTTTTGAGCTCTTGACCAAGAGGCCAGAAAACACAGAATAAGTGAAAGAACTCTAGAAACATGAAAAATTGGAACAAAAAGTTACCCCCAAAGGAAATCAATAACTTCTCACCAATGGATACCAACCAGAACAAAATGGTTAAAATGAGAGATGAAGAATTTTGAATATGGATTGTAAGAAAAAATAGAAATCCAACACAAAGAAGGCACAAAAACAATGCAGGAAATGAACAAAACATTATCTAAAGAAATCAGAATATTAAAGAAAAACTAAACAGAAATTGTAGAAATGAAAATTTCATTCAAGGAATAACAAAACATAGTGGAAAGCCATAATATTAAGCTGGATAGGCCAGGCACGGTGGCTCACACCTATAATCCTAGCACTCCAAGAGGCCGAGACGGGCAGATTGTTTGAGCTCAGAAGTTCCGAGACCATCCTGAGCAAGAGTGAGATCCCGTCTCTACTAAAAAAATAGAAAGAAATTTACTGAACAACTAAATATATATATTTAGCTGGGCATAGTGGCAGATGCCTATAGTCCCAGCTACTCAGGAGGCTGAGGCATGAGGATCGCTTGAACCCAGGAGTTTGTGGTTTCTGTGAGCTAGGCTGACTCCACAGCACTCTAGCCCAGGCAACAACAACAACAACAAAAAAAAAAAAAAAAAAAAAAAAAAGAAGAAGAAGAAGAGGAATAGTCTGGATCACACAGAAGAAAGAATATCAGGGCTTGAAGATAAAACCTATGAGCTACACAAATCAGTTGAAGAACAGAAAAATAATAGGAATGAAAAAAGCCTAAAATAAATGCGGGATTATGTAAAGAGTGTAAACCTAAGAATCATAGGCATACCTGAGGGCTTAAAAGAAAATACATAAGGGTTGGATAATTTATTTGAAGGAATAATTGAGGAAAATTTTCCAGGCCTAACTAGAAATCTAGATGTCCAGGTGCAAAAAGCACAAGGGTATTCCTGGGAGGCTCATCATGAAAAGGCAATCACAACCATAATCATTAGGCTGACCAAGGTAAACACAAAAGAGGCACTCTTACAAACCATAAAGGAAAAACAGCAGGTAACCTACAGGGAAAACCTATCATCTAACTGCCAACTTCTAAACTGACAGCTTAGAAGCCAGAAGTGAGGGGAGACCCATCCTCAGTCTTCTAAAACTGAATAATGGCCAGCCTACAATTTTATATCCTGCAAAAATAACCTATTTATATGAGGGGAAAATAAATACTTTCCCAGACAAGCAATTACAGAGGGAATTTGTGAAAAACAGACATGCCCTGAAGGAAGTACTCAGATCTGCATTATACACTGATCAGCACGATAGACATCCACCAGTGTAAAATCACCCAAAAACTGAAGTCCAGAATCCAGTTATCAAAATGGCTCAAGAGAAAAAAGAAAGCAATAAGGGTCAACTTAATAGCATGAACAGATATTTACCCCAAATATCAATTCTCTCAGTAAATGTGAATGACTTGAACTTCCCACTGAAGAAACATAGGCTAGCTGAGTGGATAAAAAAATATATAAGTCAAGTATCTGCTTTCTCCAGGAAACACATCTAACCCACAGGAAATCATTCAGACTCAAGATGAAGGGATAGAAAACAATATTCTTTGCAAATGGAAACAAAAATAAAACTGGTGTAGCCATTTTCATATCAGATAATATAGTCTTTAAATCAACAAAAATACAGAAAAACAAAGACAGCCACTATATAACAGTGAAGGGAAAAATTCAACAAGAAGACTTAACAAACCTAAATATGTATGCACCTAACACAGTAGTGCCCAGATACATAAAGCAAATCTTACTTAGTCTAATCATAATAATAAACAGCAATGCCATAATACCTGGAAACTTCAATACCCCACTGAAAGAACAGGACAGATCCTCCAAGCATAAAATAAGCAAAGAAACAATGGGCTTAAATAGAACTCTAGAAAAATGGGCCTAACAGACATCTACAGAACATTCCACACAAAAAACACAAAATAAATATATGTTCTTTTTGGCTCATGAAACTTTGTCTAACATTGATCATATCCTAGGCTCTAAAACAGATCTCAACAAATTAAAAAAAATAGAAATTATACTATGTATCATCTCAGACCATAGTGGAATAAAATTAGAAATCAATTCCAAGAGAAACACTCATCTCTACACAAAGTCATGAAAACTAAACAACCTATTGCTTAATGATTGTTGGGTCAAGGAGGAAATAAATATGGAAAGCAAAAGAATCCTTGAACTAAATGATAATGGGAATACAAGTTACCCAAACCTGTAGGATACAGCAAAACCAGTCCTGAGAGGAAAACTCATAGCCTTAAATGCCCACTTCCAAAAGACAGAAATATCATAAATAAACAATCTAATGAATGGCATCAATGAAATGGAAAAGGAAGAGCAAACTAACCCAAAACCAGTAAAATAAAAAAAAAAATAACCAAGATCAGAGCAGAACTAAATGAAAATGGTAACCAAAAAATATATAGTATATTAATAAAACAAAAAATCTGGTTCTTTGAAAATGTAAACAAAATTGATATGCCTCTTGCTAGATTGACAAGAAGCATAAAGAAAATGACCATAATAAGCACAATTAGAAATGAAAAAAGAGAAGTTGCAATTGATATCATGGAAATACAAAACATCATCTTTGAATACTATAAAAATCTCTATGCCCATAAACTCAAAAATGTGGAGGAAATGGACAAATTCTTAGAAATGCACAATCTCCCGAGGCTCAATAAGGAAGAAATAGAAATCCTGAACAGACCAATATCAAGCACAATACTGAAGTATAAATAAAAACATTCCAGCAACAACTACAACAATAACAACAAAAGTCTCAGACAAGACAGTTTCACACTGTAATTTTAACAAACCTGCAAAGAAGAACTGGTACCTATACTGCAGAAACTATTCTATAACACTGAAAAGGAAAGAGTCCTCCCCAATTCATTTTATGAAGCCAATATCACCTTGATATCAAAGCCAGGAAAGGATACAACATAAAGGGAAACTACAGACAAATATCCCTTATAAATATAGAAGCAAAAATTCTCTATAGAATCTTAGGAAACTGAATTCAACTACACACCAAAAAAAATAATTCACCATGACCAATGGACTTCATCCCAGAGATGCAAGGAAGGTTCAACATAATAATGATGAATGTAATTCACCATTTAAATAGAAAGAAAAACAGACCATATGATCCTCTCAATATCTGCAGAAAAAGCATCTTACAAAATTCAGCACCATTTTATGATAAGAACTCTTAACAAATTAGGAATAGAATGGGCATACCCACATATTATTAAAGCCATATATGGCAAACTGACATCTAACACCACACTGAATGGGTAAAAATTGAAAGCATTCCAGCTTAGAAGTAGAACCAGACAAGCTTGCCCACTATCACCAATTCTATTCAACATATTGCCGGAAATCCTTCCCATAGCAATCAGACCAGAGAAGGAAATTAAGGGTATCTAAATAGAGAAAGAAGAGATCAAACTATCATTCTTTTCTGACAATAGGATCTTATACTAGAAAACTCCAAAGATTCAACCAATAGTTTCCTTGAATTGATAAATGAATACAGCAAAGTCTCAGGCTCCAAATGAATGCACACAAATCAGTAGTTTCATATACATCAAAAACAGTTAAGCTGAAAATCAAATCAAAGATGCAATATCTTTTACAATAGCAACAAAGTAAATAAAATACCTGTCAATCCATGAGTGGATTAATAAAATGTGGTATATGTATATAATGGAATACTACTCAATTATAAAAAATGATAGTGATACAGCACCTCTTATATTTTCCTGGATAGAGCTTGAGCTCATCCTCCAAAGTGAGGTATCACAAGAATGAAAGAATAGGTACCACATGTACCCGCTATCAAACTGGCACTGACTGATCAACACTAAGGTGCTCACACAGTAGTAATATTCTTAGGAGGTAGGGGGATTGGGGATGGGTATACTCACAACTAATGGGTATGGTGAGCATTGTGGGGGGGTAGGGCACGTCTCAAATCATGGTTGGGGTGTGGAAAAATCATAACATGTAACCAAAATGTTTGTATACCCATAATTTCCTGAAAAAACAAACAAAATGAATATATGTAAATATATTCATATATATTCATAGTATATATGTGTGTTTATGTGTATGTGTAAGTGTATGTGAATTTTGAAGGGAAAATCTGATAGGTGGCCAGCATTGATTAAATTATGAATTTAGTGAAGGGAGCCCATTGATGAATTCAATTAGCTACTATACTATTGTCACTAAAATTAATTGATAAGATTTTTAAATGGACGTCTCAGAATCCTATTTTGGCAGCTAAAAAAACAATAATTCTGCCTTGTAGACCTAGCTGTTACCACATTTGTTCTTCACCAACCGTAAGGCATTCACAGTATCAGATGTCTGGACTCATATTCTCATGGCAGGACAGTTGCTGTTTCACACTACCCTACTAACTGTACTTCAAGGACAACTTATCTGAGCAAAGGGCAGTGCAAATCTTCATAGAATATGACAGATGGGAAGTGGCCCAATATTATTTATGAGAATGACCACTGCAGAATTAAGATGTTCTCCTTAGCATCATGATTCATGACTCATGATTCATTCACCATTTCACTACATCCCTAATTCTTTGCCTTTTAGATGTCTTTTAGCTTATATAACTTTATAGTCAAATCTTGTGACAAGAACCTACATGTACACATTTTCAGGATTTTTTTTTAGATGACTGGTGTGCTTTTCTTCCATCATAAGTGCCTCCCATTACATGGGAAATGAACCATTATAGACATATATTGCATAAAAGGTAATTTTCCAGAAATACCAGTGGCTTGATACAGCTATAAATTTTTCAACGTTTTTTACTGAAAATTTGATTCAAGAAAGAGTTTGGGCCAGGCACAGTGGCTCACTCCTATAATCCTAGCACTCTGGAAGACCAAAGCAGGTGGATCATTTGAGCTTAGGAAAAATAAAAATAAATTGGCTGGACATCTAAAATATGTATAAAAAAATTTAGCCAAGCATAATGGTACATGCCTGTAGTCCCAGCTACTCAGGAGGCTGAGGTAGGAGGAGTGACTGAGCCCAGGAGTTTGAAGTTGCTGTGAGCTAGGCTGAAGACATGGCACTCTAGCCCTGGCAACAGAGTGAGACTCTGTCTCAAAAAAAAAAAAAAAAAAAAAAAGAGTTTAACTCAAGAAAAAAATATATATTGAGTGTTAATCAGACTAGGGGTTGAAGACATGAATTCTGCTTCTATTTCTGCAACTGACCCATTCTATAACTCTTGTTCCCCATTTCCTTTCCAACATCTCCCCTTTATGTTGTTTCTGGAGTTTATGCTATAGCTTCCTTTTCAGTTTTTCAAATTCCAATCTTGACTCCCTAAATGATAATTTATACTACCATCAATTTTACCTTTATATAAGATAATTATTATTATACTTGTTCTCCTCAAAGGTCAATGGTTTCCAACTTTCTACCGAATGTTATCAAAACAACTTAATTTGGCAATTGAGCCCCAAACCAGGATAGCCTCAACCTACACGTTTTTCCTTACATTCTAATCCTACCAATCATCCAAATTATACTCAAAGGCAAAATCCCAATGAGCATGGTTTTTCTGCTTACTTGAGTGAAAATATAGTACAGTAAAAAAGAAAATCATGTAAACTGTCTTAACCTCAATTTTCCCGGTTCTGAAATAGCAATAGCAATATAACCCTTGTAGAGTTGTTGTAAAATAATGCATTATTTATACAAATTATTGCATACAATTAATTAGTCATCAATATGTTACTAGTTATAATTTCCCTTTCACAGTTTGGCCTCTGGAGGTAAATGCACTTGGGTTAAGAGAATGGCTCAGTCATTTCTCAGTTGTGTGCCTTTGGGAAAGTCACTTAACTTCTTTAAGCCTCATTTTCTCAACTGTTAATGAGAATACAGTAGTACCTCTCATATGATTGCTGCAGTGAATAATTCATTTGAAGCATTCCATAGTACAGAAAAACTACAATTTAGAGATGTTGAGCATTTTTTCATGTTTGTTAGCCATTATTCTGTCTTCTTTTGAAAAAGTTTCTGTTCATGTCCTTTGCCTACTTTTTGATAGGTTGTTTGATTTTGTTCTTGCTGATTTATGGGAAATGCAAATCAAAACCACAGTGAGATACCACTTATTCCCAGTGAGAATGGCCTTTATCAAAAAGTCCCAAAACAATAAATGTTGGCGTGGATGTGGAGAGATAGGAACACTCATACACTGCTGATGAGACTGAAAACGAGTGCAACCTCTGTGGAAAGCAACATCGAGACACCTCAAAGAGATATAAGTAGATCTTCCAGTTGATCCAGCAATCCCATTACTGGTTATCCACCCAAAAGAAAAAAATACATTCTGTAAAAAAAGACATCTACACTTGAATGTTTATAGTAGCACAATTTACAATTGCAAAGATGTGGAAACAACCCAAGTGCCCTGCAATACATGAGTGAATTAATAAAATGTGGTGTATGTATTCCATGGAGTACTATTCGGCTACAAGAAACAATGGTGATATAGCACCTCTTGTAATATCTTGGATAGAGCTGGAACCCATTCTATTAAGTGAAGTATCCCAAGAATGGAAAAATAAGCACCATGTGCATTCACCATCAAATTGCTTTTTACTGATAAACACTTAAGTACACATATAGTAATCACAGTCATCAGGTGTCAGGCAGATGGGAGGGGGAAGAGAGGATTGGTATATATAAACATAATGAGTGCAATGCGCACCATCTGGGGAATGGACATGCTTCAAGCTCTGACACGGTGGAGGAGGGCAAGGACAATATACATAATCTATACATTTGTATCCCCATAATATGGTGAAATAAAAAAAAAAGAAAAAATACAATTTAAGGAATACTCTTGATTATCATATTTCCTTCTTCCAAATTCTTGCTCAAATAATGTTCTTCCAATATAGCATTCCTCATCTGCCCATCCAAAAGTTACATTTTTCTGCTTTGTAATCTGTGAAACATTTTAAATCCCTTTACCCAAACCGTATACTATTCCTTATAACCCCCTTTATTTATAACTGAACTATACTTTATGAATATAAATTATAAGCTCTCTGAAGGCAAAGAGTATTAGCATAAACAGATTATTCAGGTGAGGCAGTGGTACTGTTCTTTATCAATAAACATTAGCTAAAAAAATAAGATATATAAAAATATTGTTCTTTGCCTTAATGTAAAACTAAAGCTGTTGTGTCCCATTTGGGGCCTTTCCTCTGGAATCTTTATATATATATTTTTTTCTTTTTTCACATTGTTCAGATTGGTTCACCCTCATATAGGAGACTATCTGTAGACTAGTCCCACCCAACAGTCCAACAGAGCTGTTTCTCTCATAATATGCTACACATCCACCAGAATGTCTAAAACTTATTTTAGAAAAGATGATGCAAACTGCTGGTTATTATGTAGAGCAATAAAAATCCTCATATATTTCTGGTGTAACGGTAAACTTTGAAAAACATTTTGAACTTGCCTACTGAAGTTGAATGTATGCATATTCTATGATCTACTTAGACTCAACAGACTTGTGAACATATATGTAAAAATATTTACAACATCATTCATGATAGTCCCAAACTGAAAACTAATTCTAAAAATAAGACCAACACCTTAAAAAATCCTGAAAACTTTCAAAATTCTAAGGGCAAAAAACCACCCAAAGTTTTTAAAATACCTGTAGGTTACTTACAGAAAAAATGAAGATCAGATTGACCTCAGATTTCTTAGCTATGACACTGAATACTTGACAGTAACAGAATAATTTCTTTATAGTTTAGAAGGCAAATAGTTTTAATTCTAATGAGGGCAAAAATTTTAGTTAAGGATTTCAGCAAAAGTAAATGCATTTTAGACATGTAAGCACTCAAAATTTCTTACCTATATACTTCATGTATGTACATGCTTATGTGTGTATTACTTGAGAAGTTAACCAGAAATAATGTAAAAAACATAAACAAAAATGATTTGAAATATAAGCAGCTGAATTTGACATGGAAGAAGCCAAAATATTTAAAGAGAAATTAAAACATAATGCCTTGGACTTGGATTCTTCAGGCAGTCTACTTCTAGAATCTAAAGCTCAGTAACATAAGGATTCTTCTCTAAGTGTTGACAGTACTTGGTTCTGAGGTAAACATATTTACTTAATCATAATAATGTTAATGCTTGCCTTGTCCACTTTGTGCTATAATAACAGAATACCACAGACTATGTAATTTATAAAGAAATATATTTCTCATAGCTATGGAGGGAGGGAAGTCTAATATCAAGGGGCCAGCATCTGATGAGGGCCTTCTACCTCTTTTATTCCATGGTGAAAAGGCAGAAGGATAAAAGAGCATGCACAGAAAAAAAAAAAAAAAAAAAAGAGCAAATGAATGTTGAACTCACTTTTATAACAAACTCAATCTCATGATAATGAACCCACTTTCACAATAAACCACTTAAGTCATTCATGAGGACAGAGCCCTCATGATTTAATCACCTCTTAAAGGTCCCACATATCAATACTATTTCACTGGGCATTAAGTGTCCAACACATGAACTTTGGTGGACACATTCAAACCGTAGAATTCTGCCTCTGGTCTTCCAAATTTATGTTCTTCTCTAATGCAAATACATTTGTTCTATCCCAATAGCCACAAAGTGTAAAGTCATTCAAACTTTTGAGCACCAACTCAAAAGTCCAAAATCCATAGTTTTATCTGAATCAGATATGAGTGAGACTCAATGCAAAATTCATCCTGAGCCAAATTCCTCTCTAGCTGTGAGCCTGTGAAATTAACAAGTGATGTGCTTCCAAAATATAATAGTAGGATAGACATAGGATAAATATTCCCATCTCATAATGGAGAAGCAGGAAATAAGGGAGTAATTGGCCCTATGTAAGTCTAAAACCCAACAGGGAAAGCAACATTAAATCTTAAAGCTTGAGAATAATCTTCTTTGACTTCATGTTCTGTATCCTGGGCACACTGGGGTTTGGTTGCCCAAGGCCTCAAGCACCCCTACCCCTATGGCTTCATTGGGCTTAGCCTACCCAGAAGCTTTCACAGTTTGAAGTCTAATACCTGTAGCATTATCAGGCTGGAGTTATGCACTGGTGCCCCTACAGATCTGGGATCTTGGGGAATGTCCAAGTCTCATGGGTCCACTATTCATTGCCTTTTTGGGGAATATCTGCGGCAGCTCTGTCCCCATAGTTCCACCGGGCATTGCCATAGAAGGAGCTCTCTGCAGTGGTGCCACCCCTGTGGTATGTCTCTGTATGAATTCCCAGGCCCCACCAAGGTTTATGGTTTATTCCTTCTGGAGTTGCACCTAGGCCTGCTTGAGTCACTGATGGAGCAGCCAACAGGTACTGCACCAGAATCTGGGAAGCAGAACACCAAGGGAGCACAGGACAGCAAATGCTGAAGTCCCACAGGCATCTCTCTGGAAACCTTGTCCTCAAGGACCTAGATTGCCTTGAAGATCTCTGAAATGCTTTTGGAGTCATTCTTCTATTATCTTATGAATGGAACATGACCTCCTTCTATCCATATTAATCTCTTTAGTAAGTGGTTGCTTGGTCACACCCTTAGTATTCTCTCCTGAATATGCTTTTTTATTCTTTACATGGCCAGGCTGAGACTTTTTTCCAAATCTTTACATTCTTCTTCCTTTTTAATTGTATCTTAAAATCATTTATCTCTTCTCTCATTTTACTCTAAGTAGCACCCCCTGCCCCAAAGGGGGGGGGGGTAAAAAAACATGGAGCTCCATGAATGTTTTTTCACTTAGATATTTTTTCTCCTATATATCCTAGTTCATCAGCCCTAAGTTTAGTCTTCAACAAAATGCTTAAAAAAACCCACAATTTGGTCAAGTTTTTTGCAACTCTATGAAAAAGATGGCCTTTACTCCAGTTTCTAATACCGTGTTTCTTATTGCTGAAAATTCATCAGAATGGCCTTTACTATCCATATTTCTACAGAAATTCCAATCACAGCAACTTAAGTAGCTCATCTTCTTTTGAGACTTCACCAGAATTTCCCTTAATGTTCCACTCCTGGCAATCTTTTTCTAATCTACTCTTCCTAATTCTTCCAGCCTCTACCCATGACCCAGTTCCAAAGATATTTCCACATTTTCAGGTATTTGTTATAGCAACAGGTCCTCTTATTGGTACCAATTTCCTGTCTTAATTCATGTTTTGCTGCTATAAAAGAATGTCTGAGACAGGGTAATTTATAAACATCAGAGATTTATTTCTTACTTCTTTCTCTTACAGTTCTGGAGAATGAGAAGTCCAAGATTGAAGGGCCGTACGTGTTGAGGGCCTTCTTGTTATGTCATCCCATGGCAGAAGGGCAAAAAAGCATGCATCTGAGGAAAAGAAAGAGAAGGCTGAACTCACTTTTATAAGAAACCAACTCTCAGGATAATGAACCCATTCCTGCAATAACCATATAAATCATTTATGAGGACAGAGACCTCATGACCTAATTACCTCTGAAAGATTTCATCTCTCAACACTGTTGCCTTGGAGAATAAATTTCCAACACACCAAATTTGGGGGACACATCCAAATCACAGCAACGTTGTTTTATTATTTCAATTTGAAAAAAATAACTTAGAAACAAAGGAGAAATTACTTCATTATAATTATGAAATCAATTGCATGTGATACAAACCTTGTTAGAAATAACAAATCCAGAGAAAAGAACATAGTAAATAACAATGCAGTAAAACATTCCATGCTGCAGCATTATATAGTTGACATTTTTTTTTACCTCAAACATTATGGAATCAGCATCTATCTAAATCAAGAAATATAAGTGTATTATCTGATGTTCTAAAGATGAAGCTTGCAAAAATGCTTATATTAGTTGAGTGGAACAGGGAAGGGACTAGTGGATATATTAAATATTCCTTAACTTTACATATTTCAGTACAGTTTCATTTTTTAATGTGTGAGTTTTTAATTTTAAGAAGATTGGGTTTTAAAACAAAAGAATGAAATCCTCATAAATAAAAAATAATATATTACAGGAGTCAGCAAACAGCAAGTCATGGAGCAAATCCTACTCTCTCTTTTATATACAGCCTGGGGACACAGCCATACTCATTCATTTACTCATTGTATGTGGCTGTTTTCACACTACAATAGCAAAATATGTGGTCTCTTGGACCGCAAAACCTAAAATATTTGCTACTTGGCTCTTCTTAGAAAAAGTTTAGCAATGCCTGGTATATTCTTACAATGAAATGGTAAGCAGCAATTGGCAGAATAAGGCAGGTCAATATGGACACTGGTATGGAAACATATCAAGATGTAATGCTGAACGAAAGCTTCAAAGGATTATGACTAGAATAATCATAGTTAATGTAAGAAATATGCTTAACTGTAGTTCTATTTACATTTCAATTAAAAGAGCCTTAAAAACACACACACTAAAATTTTGGTATTGGACCATGGGGCAAGAGAACTCTTTTATAGTTCCTATATTTCTACATTGTCTATTTTTTATAATGGACATTAATTACTTTAGTAACTTTTAAAAATAAATATGATTATATCAATTCCATGCTTATTACCCTTCAATGGATTCTCACAGCTCTTAGAGCAAAATTCAACCCTTTTAGTGTATCCTTCAAGGCCACTTTTGAATTGGCTGCGGTTTGCTTCTCTAGCTTCATCACATGCCACTGGCAACACTTCCTCTCTGATCACACTCACACACATTCTTTCAATTCCTCAAATATGTCAAGTTCTGTCTTGCCTCAGAGCTTTTGTACATGTGGGCACACTGATATCTATATTGCACTGGGTTAATTCCTTCTTTGCTTCGTATCAAAACTACAATCTTTCTTCTTCAGGGAAATTTTCCGGACCCATCAATTTAAATGAAGAAACCTGTTTTAGGATATATACATACATAATGAGTGAGATGTGCACTGTCTCGGGGATGGTCAGGTTTGAAGCTCTGACTTGAGGGGGGCGGCAAGGGCATTATACATAACCTTAAAATTTGTACCCCCATAATATGCTGAAATAACACTACCATTTATTTTTACACTGCCATTATAATAGCAATTTTTAATTTGCACTGTAATTGTAAATTTTTAATTTGCACTGTAATTGTAAATTTTTAATTTACACTGCCATTATAATTGCAATTTTGCTTTAGCGCATTTATCACTGCTTTAATTATCTAATTTATGTGATTATTTATTTAATATATGCCTCCCTCTCTGGATCTTATCCTTAGGTATACCATGATGGTCCATTGGACCTGATTTTAGTATTTGAGGGGTTTTTTTTGAGTAGTTTTCAGTATTTGTAAGGACTGATATTTCATGACCTTCATTAGTTCTTAGAAATCTTTCAAAAATAAAGAGAAACTTTACTTTTTAAAAGAAATAGAACTCTATTGTATCTTGCAATCAGTTGTGCATATGCTGGGCCCTTTAATAAATCTAAGATAACATTATGGGATATTAGGTTTACTTATTACTTTTCAATATCTTAAAAGCTTTTTTTATTTTATCAACTTAGAAATTATTTCATCATTACTCCTAATTATTTATCAATAATTGCAAACTACATTTAAGACTAAAATAATATAAAGATAGAATAATGATAGAATTGACAATAAAATGATGCAATAGTTAAATTGCCAACTTTCAGTTTTCTTAAAGCACTGTCCAAATTATTGAATGATCTTTTCATAAGGTATAAAAGAATACCAGATCCAATGTCTTTGCAGTCTGTTTTTAGCATTCAATGATCACAAATGAGAATTCAGATTTTTCCATCTATAAAGGCAAAAAGAGGAAACTTAACAGAGGAAGATTTTTTGCAATTACTTGACAAATAAAATGAATTCAGAGAAACATATATCAGTGGTCTAGAATAATGATGATGTAGATATGTGTAATGTAAGAAGAAAAAATATCACATTATATGAATCTTCATATGGTGTTATCTAAGGTGAAATTTCTTAAACTCAAGAATTCATGAATAAACAGTATATTTCTAAGGACAAAAGGAACTGGTATATTGTCTTACAGTTAGCTCATCAGGAAAAATTTCATCACACAATATTTTTATATAAGAACCTGAACCATTGCATTTTGCCAAGAGTATGATAAAGGACAGTATTCCTAATGTTGGTGTGCCTAAATATACTTGGTACAAAAAGGTTTATTATTTTTAAATTATTTTTCCCACTCAGGCATTTTATTTATTATTAATATTTTTAAATATTGAAAAATTATTTTTATAAATTAACAGCAAAGTCCACTGATCTCCTGAAAGTACACATTTAACAGACTTCATTATCTATACTTTACAGGAAACACTCAGAAATGGAAAACAGAAACTTGGATGTGAAATCACAGAAATGTTTGGAATTATATTTAGAAATTAATGGCAAATTATGAAATCATATCCATGTTTGTTTCAACAGCATTTGAATTTATACATCATCTGAACAATTATGAAACAGAAGAAATGTAATGGAAAGTACAGAAACTTCTATCTGTACAAACAGAAATCTTCATTTTTATTTTTTTGTTTTTCCGATGTCTTGTACCTTCTTTTTAATTTCATAATATTATGGGGTACAACACTTTGGTTATGAAAATTGCCTTTGACTACCCTAGCCAGAGATATAAGCATGGCTGTCCACCAGACTGTGCACACCACAACTGTTAGGTGTGAGTTTACCCATCCCCTCTTTCCCCTCAACCTGCCTGACACCAAATTAATGTTATTTCCATATGTTAAATTCTTATTAAATTTTCTTTTTTTTTAATTTATTATTTTTATTTTAGCGTATTATGGGGGTACAAGTGTTAAGGTTACTTATATTGCCGATGCCCCCCTACCCCCTCGAGTAAGAGCTTCCAGCATGTCCATCCGCCAAATGTTGCACATCTTACTCATTGTGGTTGTATATACCCCACCCCTTCTCCCCCCTCCCACCACCCAATAAATGTTATTCCTATATGTCCACTTAGGTGTTGATCCATTAATACCAATTTGCTGGTGAGTACATGTGGTGTTGTTGGTTTTTCCATTCTTGAGATACTTCACTTAGTAGAATGGGTTCCAGCTCTATCCAGGAATATACAAGAGGTGCTATATCACCATTGTTTCTTAAAGCTGAGTAGTATTACATGGTATACATATGCCACATTTTATTAATCCACTCATGAATTGATGGGCACTTGGGTTGTTTCCATAGCTTTACAATTGTGAATTGTGCTGCTATAAACATTCAAGTGCAGGTGTCTTTTTCAGAAAGTGACTTCTGACCTTTTGGGTAGATGCCAGGTAGTGGAATTGCTGAATCAAATGGTAGATCTACTCATCACTTTGAGGTATCTCCATATTGTTTTCCACAGAGGTTGAACTAGTTTGCAGTCCCACCACCAGAGTAGGAGTGTTCCTCTCTTTCTGCATCCATGCTAGCATTTATTGTTTGGGGACTTTTTGATAAAGGCCATTCTCACTGGAGTTAAGTTATATCTCATTGTGGTTTTGATATGCATTTCCCTAATGATTAGAGATGTTGAACATTTTTTCATATGTTTGTTGGCCATTATCCTTTCTTCTTTTGAGAAGTTTCTGTTCATGTCCTTTGCACATTTTTTGATAGGGTTGTTTGATTTTTTCTTGCTGATATTCCTGAGATCTTAATAGATTCTAGTTATCAGCCCTTTATCAGATGTTAGCTTGGAAAAATTTTGTCCCATTCTGTGGGTTGTCTGTTTGCTCTCTTGACAGTATATGACAAACTCACAGCCAATATCATACTGAATGGGGAAAAATTGAAAGCATTACCACTTAGAACTGGAACAAGACAAGGTTGCCCACTATCTCCACTTCTGTTCACCATAGTGCTGGAAGTTCTCGCTACAGCAATCAGACAAGAGAGCAGAATTAAGGTCATTCATATGGGAGCAGAAGAGATCAAACTCTCACTCTTCACTGATGACATGATATTATACCTAGAAAACCCCAAGGATTCAACCAAGAGACTCCTTGATCTGATAAATGAATTTGGTAAAGTCTCAGGATAAAAAATTAATACACAGAAATCAGAGGCATTCAAATACACCAACAACAGGAAAAGTGAGAACCAAATCAAAGACTCAATTGCCTTCAAAATATCAACAAAGAAAATAAAGTACCTTGGAATATATTTAACTAAGGAGGCAAAAGACCTCTACAGGGAGAACTATGAAACACTGAAGAAGGAAATAGCAGAGGACGTAAACAGATGGAAGAATATACCATGCTCATGAGTCGGCAGAATCAAAATTGTTAAAATGTCTATAGTACCCAAAGTGACCTACAGAGTCAATGCAACACCTCTCAAAATGCCACCATCATTTTTGACAGATATAGAAAAAACTAATTTTACGCTTCATATGGAACCATAGAAGTCCCCATACAGCAAAAACAATCCTAGGAAATAAAAACAAAATAGGAGGTATCAATATATCAGACTTCAAACTATACTACAAGGCTATAGTCATTAAAACAGCTTTTAACTGGCATAAGAACAGGGACATTGACCCGTGGAACAGAACAGACAACGAATATATAAAACCATCCTCATATAGCCAACTACTCTTCGACAAAGCAGACAAAAACATACACTGGGGAAAAGAATCCTTATTCAATAAATGGTGCTGGGAATACTGGATAGCCACATGTAGAAGACTGAAACAAGACCCGCACCTTTCACCTCTCACAAAAATCAACTCACACTGGGTAACAGACTTGAACCTTAGGTGTAAAACTATTAGAATTCTAGAGGAAAATGTTGGAAATACTCTTCTAGACATTGGATTAGGCAAAGAATTTATGAAGAAGACCCCAAAGGCAATCACAACAGCAACAAAAATAAACAAATGGGACCTAATAAAATTAAAAAGCTTCTGCACAGTAAATTTTCTAATTCAGTAAATTTTCTCTATTTGTTTACTTCCATAACTTATTTATAAAATTCCTTTGAAATATGAAAAATGAAATAAAAAGTGTCTATTGGTCACACATGGTAAATATGTGGAGGCCAGTTTTCCTGTTATACTGAGGTCAAAACAAACCCCATAAGATCATAGACATTGTTTGTTTCCTTAATTCCTGAATCCTCAGCACTTAATAGCTATCATCTATTTAGTACTTCCTATATACTGGGTACTATTCTAAATACTTTACATACATTAAATCTTTTAATATTCAAAGTAACCCAATGATATATCCTAAAATTACCCCAATATAAAGAAACAGAAACTGGGGCACAAAAAGTGTATGTAACTTGTGCAAGGTTACACAATATGTGAAAAGGCAGGATTCCAATCCAGGTGATCAGAGTCCAGAGTTCACAAACTTACCCAACATACTCTTCTCTAACAGAGTGCCTGAAAGATAGGACACGTCCAAAAAAGTATTTGTTGTATGAAAATGATCATTGTGCACTTTCCAAAGGAATATGTAATAGTTCTGAGATGAGGAGAGTATTATTTAAGAATAAACAAACAGCCAAAATTGATTTAGTGGAAACATTTATGGACAGGGTCAAGCATTGAATAATTCCAGTAAAATCAAAGTTCTGGAATATCATTTGCATGTAAGTCTGTACTATAACAAGACATTTTTGTCCACTGATTTGTTTGTTCTATTTAAATAGTTTCTGATATTCATTTAATTTTGTTTTTATCTTCCATCCATTTAAATGAATGTGTCTCATGCCTTCTCTTGGTCAAGCATTCTATGAGTATAGTGATGAGAGAGAAAAGGATATCTAGAGGCCTTACTAGTCTAGAATATTTTCTTTTAAAAGTGTAGGTTTAAATTTAGTAACATTGTGTCCAGTTTTCCATACTAAATATTTATTTAATATTGTTCTTCTGTCTAAAAAGAAGGTAAAATACATATCTTAATTGCCATGAACTATTTTTGGTAAATGGGAACATTTTTTTTTTTTTTTTTTTTTTTTTTTTTTTTTTTTTTTTTTTATCTTTTTTTTTTTTTTTATTTTGGCATATTATGGGGGTACAGATTTTAAGGTTTCAATAAATGCCCATTTCCCCCCCTCCCCCCAAAAGTCTGAGTCTCCGGGAACATTTTCTTGTGCTCTGGGAACAAGGTTTTCAGATTGTAAAATCTTACAGCTGTATTGATCAATACATAAATATTAACCAAATGTGATTATTTAAATTTATATTGAAACTACCTTAAATTAAATCATATTAAAAGTTCAGTCACACTATAACCAAATTTCAAGTACTTAAGTAGCTGTATATGACTACTGGCTAACATATTGGACAGTGCAGACACACAACATTTTTATCATTGCAAAAAGATTCTATTGGATATTACCTATTTTAGAGAATACTAATTGACATAACTCCTCCCAGAATCACAAATGATTTTTAAATATTCATCATGTTCTTCAGATGATAAAAAATGAAATGTTGCTTCTATTTTTAGAGGCAAAAAAACCATCTACAATTCCACTATGAGGTTTTGTATAAAAAATTCCTGTAACATTTAACACATGATTTTTAAAAAATAAAATTTCAATTAGAGAACCAATGACAGGAAACCAGGAAACCACTCAATTCACAGGCCACCTGCATGTTGAAAGTAGTTCTTGATTCAAGTTCCAAAATTTCAGTAATCTGGAGAAAGTATTTCATCACAGAAAATAATATACAACAATGTAAATTCGAGCAGATTTTTAGCATATTATACAGCCTCCAGTGTTACAATTTATGTAGAACTATTTGAAACTTGCTAATATTTTCAGAGATGCATATTCAGTGTTATAATAATAAAAACAACTGACAATATTGAGAGATATTTAGAGTTATTTCCCTAGAAAAATCTTATCACAGTTAAATCCAAACAGAATGTGCATGATACTGTGTTTATAATGCTCCTGGTATTTTCTCTCTAAAGTTCACTAACATTCAGGTGCGTTTTCTACTCACATTAACTGTGCCATCACAAGTGTTACGCTACATTTTATTAAAATTAATTCTGATTTTCTACTGTTTAATTTTTTATAAATTTGGATAACTAGGTCCCAGTTGTCTCTTCAACATGATGGAAACTCAAGACATTCTCCTTAATTAAGATAGCCTTTGACATTATTTGTGGCTACATCATTTGAAAATTGGCAGCTGTTGTTTCATGGCACTATGATGTTTTTCATAATGTATTATCAAATAAGCCAAGAAAGCAAAGCGGAAAGACTTCATTCAAAATGCCCTACAACATTTTAGCCTTTATTATTCCAATGATTGGATTTTTAGTGTGTACACTTTTCTAGGAATCAACTTCTGAGATCTCAAAGGAAATTATTCTTCTCATTTTAACTTTCACTTTGATTTCTAGAAATGCCAAATATTTCCTCTATACACAGATGAAATACATGTTCCTAAGAGCAAATACTGATTTAAATAAGTAAGCATATTATATATATTAAGAATACATATAAATTCTTCCAATTGTCGGGAATTTACTTGGGTGGGGCAATGAGCTAACCGCAAACTTTTGCTTCTGGTCATTGCTTGCTTGCTACGCCACTGTATGGTGAATTATGGGATGAGGTCATTGAAGCACAGGCGTCTGGCCCATCAGGCAATAGAGGGCAACCAACCCGCCAATTATTTCAAAAGGTAATAGTGGGCAACCAATCATTTTAAAGGTCAACGCACGATCCATGCATAGTCAGCTTGTGCGAAGCTTGTGCACCATGGGGATAAAAGGCATGCCGTTGTTCCGGTCGGGGTCCTTGCCTGTGAGAGTGGTCACTACGTTGGCGCTCTGGGGCTTGGGCCTTGGCTAGCCAGAAAATAAACCTCCTCTTGTGTGATTACAAAAAAAAAAAAAGCATACATATATATCTTAAGATAATATTAAATATATATTTGTCTTAAGAAAATATATCTAAAATATTAAATATATTTTATTTATTTATATCGTAACATAATAATATAACATATATTATATCTTAGGAAAATATTGAATCTTAAGAAATAATATTTCTTAAGAAATATATCTTAAGAAAATATTAAAAGCACTATGCATATCAAGACATTGCTACTATTTTGCTGTAAAGACATAATATGGTTATTTTTTTTTTATTTAAGCATATTATAGGGATACAGATTTTAAAGTTTCAATAAATGCCCATTTCCCCCCTCCCCCCAAAAGTCTGAGTTTCCTGCATGACCATCCCACAGATGGTGCACATGCAACTCATTATGTATGTATATACCCGCCCCCTTCTCCCCTCCCCCCTCCCCAATACCGTAATACTGTAGTACCTATGTGTCCACTTAGGTGCTACTCAGTTAATACCAGTTTGCTGGTGAGTATATGTGGTACTTGTTTTTCCATTCTTGGGATACTTCACTTAGTAATATGGGTTCCAGCTCTAACCAGTAAAATATAAGATGTGCTATATCACCATTGTTTCTTAGAGCTGAATAGTACTCCATGGTATACATATACCACATTTTATTAA
>VSME01343756.1:0-12900 GCA_008750935.1 Microcebus tavaratra
CTGTGGTTTTTCCTTTTGATTAATTGCTGTAACACTGTCCTTCAGGTGGCTGAGGGAGTTTCATATTTTCTTTAGACATCATTAGGCGCCGAAGCTCTTGCAGGACAACTTTGATGCTATATGAATTCTGCCATTTTGCTAGCACTGATATGGCTCTTGGATCCACCACTCCATTAGAACTATTAACTCCATTCATATTAATTTTTGTTACAAATCTTACAAAGGGGGGTGCTTCTGGATATTTAGGTCCACATTCTATTTTAAGGCTGTATATTCGGTTTTCATAAATTGTTCTTGGAGGCCCAATTATCATCCCTGTCCATCTTGTAAGTGTCATGTCTTCGTCATCTTCTAGACCCCAGCTAACTGTGCCATCTCCTACTCCTTTCTGGCCTTCTTCGAGTTCTTCCAACAGTCGGAAATTGCGAGGGACTTTTACTCCCGAGCCCGTGGTGGCTGCCATCTTGCGTCGCTGTCGCTCCCAAAGTTAATTTTAATAAAATCTTATAAACAAATCCATCTAACTTTAACCAATTTGACTATAAGTTCAGACTTTTATAAACCTTTTATAACCTTTAACTTTTATATCTACTTAATTTTTAATGATCATTTACATATTGAATAAGTAGTTTCAAAAAACCAATAAATAAAACAAAATAATGGACTTAAACAGAACTCTAGAACAAATGGCCCTGACTGACATTTATAGGACATTTTACCTCAAAACCACTGAATACACATTCTTCTCATCAGCTCATGGGTCATTCTCTAAGATTGACCATATCCTAGGACACAAAGCATGTCTCAAACAATTTTTTTTTTTTTTTTTTGAGACAGAGTCTCACTTTGTTGCCCAGGCTAGAGTGAGTGCCATGGCAGTCAGCCTAGCTCACAGCAACCTCAAACTCCTGGGCTCAGGCAAGGCAAACTCCTGGGCTCAGGCAATCCTCCTGCCTCAGCCTCCCAAGTAGCTGGGACTACAGGCATGTGCCACCATGCCCGGCTAATTTTTTTCTATATATGTATTAGTTGGCCAATTAATTTCTTTCTATTTATAGTAGAGACGGGGTCTCGCTCTTGCTCAGGCTGGTTTCGAACTCCTGACCTAGAGCAATCCGCCTGCCTCGGCCTCCCAGAGTGCTAGGATTATAGGCGTGAGCCACCGCGCCCAGCCAAACACTTTTATTTTTTTAAAAAATAGAAATTATACCATGTCTCTTTTTAGATCACAATGGAATAATTGTAGAAATCAACCCTAACAGGAACTCTCATTTTTACACAAAATCATGGAAACTAAACAACCTTCTACTAAATGATCACTTCATAAACGAGGAAATCAAGATGGAAATAAAATGATTTTTTTTTAACTAAATGACAACACAAGTTAATCAAACACAAGTTATCAAAACTTGTGGGAGGAAAGTTTATTTCTATAAATGCCTATAAACAAAATTATCTTTTAACAAAACTAATACTTATGTTGTGTAACATTTTTGTATAGAGTTGTTTTTCTTTTATTTAGAAGTTTTAATTACATGTGCTAATCATAATGTCAACTCTTAGAAAAATTTAGGAAGTTAAAGTAACTTTGAACTGTTAGTCACCAATTTTATTAGTATTCCTAAATATAAAGCTATGAAGGTATAAACTTAAACTTATATTTAAGAACTGATGTTCTAGTATTTTACCTTATAAATGACCCATTTATAAGGGACATATAATGACATTTTAGGATCATTTTTTTTTTAAACTTAACATAATGACTTTAAGATTTTAAATTACATGAAAACTTTATTTGTATTTATTGCATTTGTATTTACCTAGTTTATCTATATTAGCAGCTTACTTAGATCTTCGCTATTAAAAGTTACTTTTTTTTATTAACCATTTTTATACCCTGTAAATTAGATATATATAACAGAACATGGATCAAAATACAAACTAAAATCTTATCAAAAACAATAAGCATTTTAATAAGACTTGTTATTTTAAACAAATATAACATCACTTCTAAATTTTGTAAATATAGTAGTAATTTTAGAATATCTTGTTTAAAGGTATTAGCTAATTAGATCCTTCCAAAACATCACATCCCCAAACAAAATCTATTGGCATCATAGGGCTTAAAATGTCTCTGGCACCCAAAGTTTGGAAGCAAAGGCCACTGTTCTCCTAAAGGCTTGTTGAAAATCTACTGATATTAAAATTAATAGGATTAATAAGAGAAAGACTTAAAACTTATACATGGACGCCGTTAGAATGAACACAAAGATGCAGGGGAAATTGTCCATTTTTTTATGCTTAAAGTATGGATAGCTGTATAGAAAGATGATTGGACAAAAAGGATATGAGCTAATTGTAACAGGCTTAGTGGCAGAACCAGCAAGGCATTTTATATTTAGATTTTGCTTGGCCTCTTGAGTGTGCATTTTTCCCTTCTGGGTGTAGGACAAAGCCCATTCTGACATGGGGTTTTATAGTAAAATGAAGTAAAAACAAAGTAGGTCAGATAATTGCTTTATGGCCATTTTACATAGAATGATTTTAGGTTTTATGGCTAGCTTCAGGGAAGAATTGGCACAAGAGGCAGGCAAGGTCAGAAAATTTTGCTTTTGAAGCCTTTATTTTAAGCTAGATTTTTTTTTAATCCCATCAACATAAGATCTCCTGGCTGTAGACTGAGGAAAAAAACTTTCAGCACCAATTGTTAGCACCTCAATGATACAAAGTGGTAACATGGTTTTTAGATGAGGCTCAAGATTAAGCTGTTTAAAAAAAAAACTATCTAAATGGTCTCAAAGCAATTTTTAGTGCATAAACTTGAGCACATTTATAGAGTAAGATTACTTTGAGATTCTCATGGATTTTAACCATCATTCACTTTTTATCTTAAAATAAATTGCTATATAAAAATTAATAATTTAGAAATTTTTTTTCTAGGCAAAAACTCTATTACAGTAACACAATGTAATCATAACCAGCTAGATTGTAAAGAGTAGAACAAAAATGGACAAGACCAAGGTAAAACTAAAGCTTTCAATTTAAGTTCTTTACAACTTTCAGGACAACTTTGAATCCCTAACAGTACTGTTAAATGAGTTGAACACACCTTGTGTATCTCTCTACAGGCATTGAATCAGTGGAAGTAAACTATATCTGCAGTTAGGATTAAAAGACCAAAACAAAAATGTTTTTTTTTTTTTTACACCTTTGACGATTAAATTTTGTTTTTTTGCTCTACTTGGTGTTTTATTTATTCTAATTTGCTGACATTTAGGCACATTTGCATTTTTACCTTAAAGTTAAACACATAAGTATTTTTGTTGGTAACCCAGATTCAGTTATCATTTGACCAAATATTAAATTTACTTATCAAAAGTCACACATTCTTTGTCTTTGGCTGAGTTTGCATTTTTATCAAACCTTTACACCTTAAGAACTTAAAAATGTCCAGTAAAACCCAGGCAAAAACAAATGTATGCTGACAATTTGAAAGCATTTTTACTATTACTTTACTATAATAAATAACACCTATTTATTTATTTAATAATAACACAGCTTATTTACCAAAGATTACTAAATTCACATGAAGCATTTGGGTTTAATTTATGAGCGCTCCCTTAATTTTTAAACCAGTCCGACACCATATAAGCACAAACACATAATACATGGACATAAAACATACCCAAACATATACACTCTCTCACACACATACACACAAAGTTCTAATAAATTTTACCCTAGAACTTTAGCCATGACATGGTAACACAAACTCACCAGTCTGTAAAAGAAAGCTGGATCTAAATTTCTGATGACACTGGAACTTGTTTACATGGCAAACTTTAGTTGACCTGATAGGTAACTTAATTAGGCCTGTGGATCAAAGTTTTGGGTAAAGCAGTTTCCATGGCAGTTTGATTTTTTTTTTTTTAGTTAAAAATGGGTTTTTCTCTGTTACCTTTTTAGCTAGAACTGGCTGCAGGGTCTCCAGGTAGCCTTTCAATTGTAAATACCACAAACAATGAGTTATCTTAACATCAATAGAAAAAGTTAGCAGGTTTTAGACTAGCCAGAAAGTAAGAGAGAGATAGCTTGTGACATTTTAATGGGGGGGGGGGCTCAACCATTTCAGCTCTTAATTTTTTTTGATATAATTTTGCCCTTTCTTAAACACTTGTGCACAAGAATTAGCTATAACCAGCTGGAGCCCTAGAAAACCTGGCGTGCCTTTGAATCTTTTCGTTTACAAAAATACTTGCAAGTAGAGGTACCACAAACCAACTGGGGTGCCCCCAAAGGAGTCATTTTCCTTGCCCTTCCTGGGTTTTTAAAGAGTTTGTTTCTCTCTCTTTTTTTTTTTTTCAAGGAACTGAACTGTGGTCTAGGGTTTGGTGTCGTGGATCACAGTGTGCTGCTTGTGGGTGGGGCTCCTCAATGTTTCACCATTGAGTCGGTCCCACCCTCTTACGTGTCTCAGTTTCTCTCTTCGGGGGTCTAGTACCTCCGAGAGGGCTCAAAACGCTGACTGATCAGCTCTTATGTGCGTTTCCTGAACTAGCCTTCTTTTAATTAATTTGTTGCGGGGTTCCCTGTGGGGCTACTCGCGCCTTGGGGAATCGCCCCAGGCAACTCCCATTCGGGGCCCTGGTCACCCAGGGCTGCCTTAGGTCTGGGAGGAGTAAGCTGCCCCTTTTCTTCGGAGCTGAGAAATTCAGTCTCTCATCTATCTACAAATAGGACAGTTGGGTTCCTTGCCAAATGCGCAGACAAGCCAATTGAAATTAGTTTTGAGAGGAAAAAAGGCAACAGAGAAAGCTCTTTAGAGTGCACCTCCAAACCTAAATTAGGATCCCAAACAACAATTCCTAGGAAAAGAACCAGCTCAGAATAAACCAAGACCATCAACCAAAAGCGCGGGAGGTCCGGATCTCAGGAGGACTTACCAGTCCCGCCGAAGGAGAAGCTCGGAGTCGGAGGCCTAAAAGGGCCATGCTGGTACCTGGCGCCAAGTCCGTGCTGCTCCTTAGGCGGTCCTGAATCTTCTCTGAGATCCTGCCGACTACGCCAAAATTGTCGACGGAAAAAAGCCAAACTCTGTAAAATAATTTTAAAGAGATTTATTCTGAGCCAAATTTGAGGACCATGACCCGGAGCCACTGCCAAGAGGCCTTGGGCAAGTGGACTCGCTGTGGCTGGGTTACAGTTTAGTTTTATATATTTTCAGAGAGACAGGGGTTATAGGCAAAGTCACAAATCAATACATGAGAGGCATACATTGGTTTGGCCCAAAAGGGTGGGACATCTCGAAGGGGGGGGGAGCCTTACAGGTTATAGGTGGGTTTAAAGATTCTTTGGCTGGCAATTGGCTGAGAGAGTTAGACTTTATCTAGAAGACCAGAAAGGATATGCTTACTTTAAGATAAGGGTATGAGCACTCTGGGAGGTCCAGACAGGAGGACATTTTAAATTTACAATAGGTGCCTGCTAGGATGCTTGAGTTAAGATATTTTAAATTTATGATAGGCATCTGCTAGGATGCTTGAGTTAAGACAGGGGCTTTCTATCTTTTAGGTGATGTTAATGCCATACCAGAATCAGGTTGGGAAGTAAACCACCGCTTTATGGTTAACAAAAGCCGCTTAGTAGGAATTTACCATTTGTCAGCCTGATCCAGCTGGCCTCCTTAGGAAAGAGTTTTTAGCAAAAGAAAAAGATCAGAGTTCAGTCCTCACCCTGTTCTGCCTTACCCTGACTACAGACTCAATGTCAAAGCCCAGAATAACCCAGGAAGCCATATATTAAAGATTCCAGAGCTTCCATTAGTATGGGTTCCTTAATGATGCTGTGAGGCAGAGTCTCCCACCACCAAAGAGGAACACTTCCATTTAGTTGTTTCCATAGTTTAAATTAGTTTTCATTTTGTTATGTTATTAAAGTCTTGAGGTTGTTTATGAACTCAGCAAAATAATATGGCCTGAAGTTGAATAATAAAGAATGTGTTAAAATTAAAATTCTTTGCTAAGGCTAGTTTCTCAAAATAGAAAACTTTGCCCTAATTTAGGTGACACTCAGGCACTGGTTGTCAGGACCAGTGATGCACAGTGAAATCATCCTTCTGCTGCTGTTTCCCATAAAGCCTTGTTATACCAACTCCCCATAGGATGTGGGAGTCTTGGAGCTATTGGTTATTGCAGTTAGCCTAAGCAAAACAAACAACAAACAAACAAAAAATGAGATAAGAACAGTAAAGAGGACTTTAGGAGAAATATTCTTAATATCCTCAGTGGTACAATGCTTTTGATTGCAAATGAGCTTTAATAGCTTAAACAAAAAACCAGAATGACAAAGAACTATAACCATAGTATTAAATTTAAAAGAAATAAATCCTACCAAGTAGAAAATGATAAACTTTTTTGCCTTGAGTATGAAATTAGGTGAAGAACAAAGATAAATATCATTAGATTTTACAACCACAAGCCAGCCTTCATGTCTCAAGCTATCTGGAGCTATTAATACAGAAATATAGGATCAATGTAGCAGGTCATCAATGCATCGTATTTTTGGGCTGTTTCCTCATTTCAGTTCCACCATCTTTAATACATATTCTCTCCTGGTCTGAGTATGGCTGTTGCAATTCCACATATCACTGCCTCGTGAAAGAGAGGAGCCATACCCAAGAAACCTTGAGCAAGTGGACTCGCTATGGTTGGGTTGCAGTTTGGTTTTATACATTTCAGGGAGACAGGGATTACAGGGAAAGCCATAAATCAACACATGGGAGGCATACATTGGTTTGGCCCAAAAAGGTGGGCCATCTCGAAGGGGAGGGCTTATAGGTTATAGGTGGGTTTAGGGGGATGGTCATGCTGGAAACTCAGACTTGCCGGGGGAGGGAGAGAAAGGGCGTTTATTGAAACCTTAAAATTTGTATCCCCATAATATGCCGAAATAAAAAAAAAACAGATTCTTTGGCTTGTAATTGGTTAAAGATATGAAGCTTTGTCTAAAGGCTTGGGATGTTTTAACAGAGACAAGCCACCAGACATATATTTGTTGTGTAAATTGAGGACCTGTAGGTTTGTCTTGCACACCCTTATGGCCAGTTAATGGGTTACAAAGGATGTCCCCAAGAAGGGAGGGGGGCATGATAAGGCATGTCTGTCCTCCTTCCTCCTGGCAAGCAATTTAGTTTTGGGATATTCCTTTGGCCAGAGGGGGTCCATTCAGTCAGCAGGTGGGGGCCAGGGGTGAGCCTTAAAATTTTATTTTAGTTCATAGGATACAAAGTAGCAAATATGTAGGATGAACAAGTCAAAAGATCTAATTTACAACATAAGGGCTATAGTTAATGATAGTGTATTGTATTCAGAATTTTTGTTAAATGAATAGATGGGGGGATGGGCAACCACATGAGATGATGGATATACTAATTTGTTCCACAAGAGTAACCATTTAACTGCATATGTGTATCTTATAAAATCGTGTGTATACCTTAAGTGTACACAGTAAAATTTATTTTTTAAAAAAGTATCTAGGCACAATATTTATAAAAATGAAGTGAGCTCTTAAAATATTAAGGTGGTGATTAAAATAAATTAAAAAAACAGTAAAACATAAATTCTTTGGAGGGCAAGAATGAGCAAGACAGCAGGACAGGAAAAAAAAAAACAAAAAACAAAAACAATCTTGACCCCTGCTCATTAGTACTCTAAGCCGCCCTCCTGCCCCCTGCTTTGAAAAGCCTCATGAGTCTGAACGATTCCGGTCAAGGTCAGAGTAATGGAAATTCCCTGGCGAGGCCACTCCCCAGTTGTTGACTTTACAGTTCCAGCGGATGTAGCCATCCCATTTCGTCTCTCTTCAAACACTTTGGGAATCTCTCCAAGGAGCGAGAAGGCGGGCGGTGGGGTGGATCGGGTGGGCAGGCGCAGCACCCATCCCTCCCTTCAGCGTGGCCGCCCTCAGGAGCGACGCCAGACCTCCGGGACCAGCGTGGGGACCAGCATAGAGACCAGGGAAGGAAACCGTGCGCTACACGTCAGATCCAGGAAACGAAACCGGAGCCGTGTCAGCATCAAGATTACGCCCAGGTTACTCCTTTCCCCCCCGCTGACTGCAGAGGAGGTTGTGCGACATCTGTGCCGGGCGGTTAAAGGGCAAAGTGGAAAAAAGAGTCACTTGGACCTTGGCTGTCTCCGGGCTGCGCAGGAACAGCTGCAGCCACAGGTAGGGGAGCAACTTTCTCTTTCCTCTCCCCGGGGCGAGGGTGCCCACGCGGAATCTGCGCAAGCCCCGGGGCCAGGCGCAGGTGGTGGGGGAGGTTTATGCGGAAGGAGCCCGCGGCTTTTGTGTTTGCTCTGTGAGAGGAGAATGGGGCGGGGGGAGTGAAAGTTGGGAGCAGGGCTCCGAGGGACCCCGGAAATGGAGCGGGGAAGTGGAGCTCCAGCTGGCCCAGCGGTACCCGCAGTCTGCCCCAGACCATTCCCACGACTTGTGCCCCGCCTGAAAACACCCCGCAGGGCTCTGCTTCCCCTTAGCTGCGCTGCGGCACAGGCAGAGGCAGCCTGAATCAGGGTCAGAAGCTGAGCTCCAGAGTACCTGCCTGCATCGTGGGGGTATTAAAAGGAACGATTAACAGAGCCTGCTGTCATTTAACAATAAGTATTAACTGGAAGTATGACTGGAGCCCCAAACTATGCTAGACTCTCTACAACAGGCGTCCTCAAACTACGACGGCGGGCCGTGGGTCGGGTGCAGGCTGCCTAGCACATTTATCTGGCCCTCGGGGAGTTTTTGCCACCCATGGATGCCTGTCCTGCTTAGCAGCCGACTGGTCCTGGGCCCACAGTGCGCACTCTCCAAGGTCTGAGGGACAGTGAACTGGCCCCCTGTTTAAAAAGTTTGAGGACCCCTGCTCTACAGTATCAAATCAATCTGAAAGGTGGAGGCTGAACAAAGCATGATGGCTGAGACCAGTAGCTCCAAGAGCCATGCTGCCTGAGTTTGAACCCTGCTTCTACTATATTTCACGTCTGTAGATTCTGAGCCAGTTTCTTCATATATGTTCCTTTCTTTGCCTCATCTCTGAAATTGGGTAACTATTAAGAGAATTACAAAAGTTACAGAGTACTACATGCATTGATGTAATGTTACTGGAGCGGTGCCTGGCACTGCAGGAAATACTCTGGTGAAAGTTAGCTTCAATATTTCCAATATTTGACAAAGTCCCTCCTTCTCTAAGCTCATTATCTGCCGCCCGTTTGGTTTTATTCATGTATTGTTATTCCTGAAAGTCTTGGCACGGCTCCCTCTCAGTTCCAGCAAGAGGCCGGTCATTGCTTTTTCCGGTTTAGCAATTTGAGATACATGGATAGCACAAGACACACTTGCTTAATGAAAATTGTCAGGAAGTTTGGGGTTCCTTTTTCTTTCTTAAACTTTCCTACAGTAGACACTTCTCTTAATAGAACAATAGAAGGGCTTTGAACGATGAGCAAATGCAAGGAAATGAAAAATAAAATGTGTGGATTTCTGCAGTTGGATAGAAAAGTGGCATTTAAAATAGCTGGGCTGCTATCCAATTTTCCCAGCACCATTTATTGAATAAGGATTCCTTGGAAACTCACGAGAGCAAACAGACATCCTAGAGAATGGGAGAAAATATTCACATGCTACACATCCTATAAAGGGCTGATAACTAGAATCTATCTATATAGAACTCAGTAGAATCAGCAAGAGAAAAATCAAACAACCCTATCAAAAAGTGGGCAAAGGACATGAACAGAAACTTTTCAAAAGAAGACAAGACTAATAGCTAACAAACATATGAAAAAATGCTCAACATCTCTAATTATTAGGGAAATGCAACTCAAAACAGCAATGACATGTCACTTAACTCCAGTGAGAATGACCTTTATCAAAAAGTACCAATAGACTACATATTGGCGTGGATATAGAGTAATAGGAACACTTACACACTGATGGTGGGACTACAAACTAATACAACCTCTGTGGAAAGTAATATGGAGATACCTCAAAGAGCTACAAGTAGAACTACTATTTGATCCAGCAATCCCGTTACTGGGCATCTACCCAAAGGAAAAAAAAGGCATTCTATGGAAAAGACACCTGCACTAGAATGTTTATAGCAGGACAATTCACAATTGCAAAGATATGGCAACAACCCAAGTGCCCATCAATACATGAGTGGATTAATAAAATGTGGTATATGTATACCATGGATTTCTACTTAGCCATAAAAAAAAATGCTGATCTAGCACCTCTTATATTATCCTAAATAGAGCTGGAGCCCATTCCAATAAGCGAAGTATCAACAAGAATGGATAAACAAGCACCACATGTACTCACCATTAAATTGGTATTAATTGATCAACACCACTTGTGTGCACATAGCAGTAACCTTCAGCAGGTGTCAGGCAGATGGGAGGAAGAAGGAAGGGATGGGTATATTCACACCTAATGGGTGCAGTGCACACCGTCTGGGGATGGACACACTTGAAGCTCTGACTTGGGTGAAGCAAAGGCAATATATGTAACCTAAACATTTATACCCCCATAATATGCTGAAATAAAACATAAAATAAAATAAAATGGTAATAAAACTGAAAAAAATAAAAAAATAAAATAGCTGGGTTTCAGATCATACAGCATTCTGATCTGTAAAGGAGCTTAGAGTACAGGTAGAGAGAAATTAAATATGCGTGAACTGGCCTCTGAACACCTCTCCATGCTCATCTCTAAGGATCTCTCCCTGTTCTTTTCCGTGCCCTCACAGATCTCTCATTTCCTTGAATGAGCCAAGTTCCTTCCAGCTTCGGGACTTCTATCTGTGAAGTTCTCTCTGTCTGTTATACCCCACTTCACAGCACCCCCACTTAACCACACCTTCACAGATTAGTGATTTTTTATTTCTTTCACCTCTTAATCTGACTTTCCTGATAGGCCTCTGCCCAACCACCATCTAAGTTAGTGTCCACCCCATAACCCTTTCTTATACCATAATTATTTTTATGCATAGCGCCTAGAGCATTTTCAATAATATATTTAATTGTCTGTCTCCCCTAGCACCTAGGTATAGTGCTGTGGTGCCCGGTATAGAGCCTTGCATGCTCTACGCCTTCGATCAATGTTCCTTGAAAACCACACAAGCTTTAAACTAAATGAGTATTTACATAAGAAGTGTGTTTATATGTATACATATGTATGTGCATATATATATATATCTGCACACTCATGAATGTTAAATTTAAAAGCCAAACACTTTACTTAATCAGTGCTAACAGTTGTTTTTCTGTCTCCAAATTTTGTTTTAATAAGTGCCTAGTAAAAACTTACCTAGTGTCTTACCCTGTTGCATGCAGCTATAACAGAATACCTGAAAATGGGTAATATATAAGGAAGACATTTATTCCTTATAGTTCTGGAGGCTAGAAGCCCAACATAGTCATGTGTCACTTAATGGCAGGGATACATTTCTGAGAAATGCATTATTAGGCAATTTCATCATTGTGTGAGCATCTTACAGTGTACTTACACAAAACTAGATGGTACAGCCTATTGCTCCTGGGCTACAAACCTGTACAACATGTTACTGTACTGAATACTGTAGTCAGTTACAACACAATGGTTAAATATTTGTACATCTAAATATATATAAACATAGAAAGGATACAGTAAAAATATGGTATTATAATCTTTGGGAACCACTGTCATATATGCAATCTTTTTTCCAACGAAACATCATTATGAGATACATGGCTGTTTCAAGGCGCTGGTATCTAGAGAGGACTTCCCTGCTTCCCCATCCATGTCAGAAAGCAGAAGGGCAAGAGAATGATAGGGGATAGAACTTGCTTTCCTCACCAAACCCACTCTGTATTCTGGTGCTAACTCACTCACTTCTAAGATAAAGACATTATACTATTCATGAGGGCAGAGTTCTCATGATCTAATCGTCTCTTATTAGGCTCTGTCTCCCAACACATGAACTTTGGGGAACTCATTCAAACCATAGCACCTGATCTAATAAAAACTAAGGGGCCACAATAGTAAATTAAGATTCAAGACTTTTCTGTCCTACATAAGAAAGATACTTGATAGTCATTTAACAAATATCACTGAAAGTTAGCAGTCTTTATTTTTTTCAGTGAATGAGTGCAAAGAATATGAATCATCAGTTATCTCAGTTCAGCTACTTAGTAAGCTGTGTGACACTAAATAACATTTTTATGAGTTCAGCTTCATTATATGTAAAGATGAAAAGAAACAACACAAATTTGTGAGGGAGCTCTGTGTCAGCAGTTGATTTCTAACCAGTTTATGCAAACCAGGAATCCTATTGTTCAAAGAATATTCAGGAAGTTAAATCAGTAACACAGGCACATTTTTGGATTTATTCTAGGGTCAAGGAAACCCTTTTGAATTGTTCAACCATTGCTGAACTTCCTGAGTAAATATAATTCAGAGGTGACTATAATTGGAACAGTCTTAAGAGTTTTACCAGATTTTGAAATTTTACACTTCAAGTTGGCAGTGATAAAAAATGATTTTGAAACACAGAGGAAGAAAGTGTTTTCTTCTTGGGAACACTAGATTTTAGTTGAGAGTGTAGAGGGATCAGGTGACTTGGGTAACATTTAGGATTGTTCAGTAGGAGGAATGGGTGAAGGGCAGCCAACACTGAAGTGTGCTTGGGAAGGGGAAGGGCTAATTTGGGGAAGAGTGTTTTTGCAATTAACAGTTGTAATTAATAATAGGAAGGGAGTTGGGATCCACAGTTGACAGAGAAGGTAGTGACTGGATAATAGTGGGAAACATTAGAATGGGATCAAAGCACTGGAAGTCAGTGTATTGAGTAGATTGTTTATTGTTATTTATTCT